>JAOTBA010000062.1:2899-17146 GCA_025629845.1 Erythroxylum squamatum
AATTATCCCATGGACTTTATCATATACATCTAAACATGTACAAGATAAAGAATGCCTTTAAATAATTTGTCACTAAATTACAACCAAAGCGATTGACTGTAGAACATAAACCAATATTTTATGTGGATTTTTAAGAGGGAAAATTCTCGCTTGAAATAGTGAAATGTTACAATGTTTTTTTTCTTTTTTTTTTTGTACTTCCTAGCATTGTTTTGTTTTCTTCCTAGACAATAAGTTGTCACATTTTGTATTTTCCATTTTCATTTTGGACTTATTATATTTTTGTTTTCCTTATGATTTGAGTTACTTGAAACTCTTATGCTCTGTCAATCTAGCTCTTTTCCAACACTTTATGTTTTCATTTATTTTCAATTTGGTCCCTCTATTCTTTAATTACACAATTCAGTTCTCCCCGTCCCCCCACCCCCATTTGTAGATTGATCCTTATTAAACTTCCTTTTACCCCCCTTTTTTAGTCTAAAATTTCCTCAAGCTCTAAATGTAAACCTATTTCAATTATGCTTTCATATATACCAAAGATTCCCTAAAGCATAACTAATTAATTGAAATAAAGACTTCAAAAAATAAAAAGGTAATTTTAAAATGAATTTAATTAAAATTGAAACAAACAAATAAAGTTCTCGTTTATATTAATAGTGTTATATATTTTTATTGATTATAAAAAATAAAAAATAAAATAAAACAAAATTTATTATAAAAATAAAAAATTAAGTATCTATAATCATGGCATTATGCTTAAAATGAGGCCATTTATAACTGGGAGCGTGGGTGTTGCTACTAAAATAATGAAGAGGCTTGAATGAATGACAATAGTGCTGCAGGCTACTTTGTGGGTTTTATAAGTAAGTTATGTCTATTCTTTGATAATTTTGCTCCGTAGGCCTAAATCGAGAATTATAAATGCATGAATATGACTTGTACTTTAGATAAGGCGCAAGTGTGTGTGTGTGTGTGTTTGGATGAGAAGGCTCTTCCCATCCAAATGTTTGCCTTTGGCAAATATGGTCTTGACAGTGAAATAATGGATTCAATCATATCCATTGGAGCTCTTTTAAGCTCCTATCATTCTCTCTACCTTCTTAATTGCCTCGGTGAATTTGGAAACAAAAAAGATTCTTGGTTCGGTTAATTGTTGAAATCCTCCAACTATAGTCAGTTGAACGTCTAACAGATGCAAAACCAAGCTAATCAAAACCAAAATTTTGTGCAAGTTAAATCTCTATAGAAATCAAATTCTAAGTCATCAAAATTACATATTTGTTCTTAAAACTAATTTGATATATGACCGACTATTCAGAGGTGTCGTATATGAATATTTTGCATGTCTTATCAAATGACATGTTAAAGATTCCAGCAAGTCGCTTAAATTAGGTATATACTAGAGTCTGGAAAAACTTCTATAGTGGTATTATGTCAAACACAATTAGTTGATTTATATTGCAACTATCACAAATCACACGGACTATTAGTATTTTCTTCATAAGATGATACGAAAATACTAAATTATATAGTGATTGCTATTGAATAAGAATATATAATAGTGACGATTGAACCAATTGGTAAGTCAATGGATAACTAAATTTCTCCCCAAAAAAAACATAAAAGTCAATGGATAACAAAGCCGGCACATTAAAATCATAATTATTTTTATCAATTAAAGGTCTGTGTGAATATCAAAACGCAGCATTTTGATTTGACTCCATAAAATTAAATGAAACCTGGAAAGGAAGGTAAAGGAAATAATATATATTAGCTCATTGTGAAAAATGAAAATTACCATTAACCATAAATAAATAAATGATCAGGAGACAGCTTCCCAAGCCGAAGCAGCAATGAGAGGTCGGCTATGCCAGCCGAGAGTCAAACATCCTCCATCCTCCTGGACGCTGTAACCCTCCGCAGAGAACAGCGTCAACAGCATACTGGCTTGTTTAAACGCATTTGAACCCAAATGTAAAGCCTTGAACCCAGCTCCACTAAGCCGCTCTCTCCACTTAGCCAGTGGCTCGTGTCTTTCCACCCGAGCCGACCCCTCGCAGCTCACCACATTGCATATTTCTCTCTGTATGTACATCTCCGCCAACGCTTTCTCTGGGTGTAAAGCGCAAGCCTCCAGCGAATCCACCATCGTTGAATAGTAGTATAGTGACTCCGTGAAGCGGTCCATGAACTCGGATTGGTTGTGGTTCGCTTCTTGTTCAACAACCGTCATGATCTTCGGCTTCAGGTTCTTGATCCAACTCAGAACCGTATCGATCCTATCCCGGTCGGGTCCCAGTAATTTGTGGAGCTGCATGATTGAGTTGACTGCCACAGCTTCTTTGGGGTTCACTTGGAGCATCCACGGCTTCACATCCTGAAGCCGCAAAGCTGCCACGCCACGAAATGCAAACCGGACATTGACCGATCGCGCCAACTCGGCAAGTCGGACGCCGATCTCTCGAAGCGAGTCGCGGCCGTCGGGAGATGGCGGACCAATGCCGGTTAACCTTAACAGCGGCGGTCCACCAGGACGTAGAGCCAAAGCCTGTATGAGCGCCGGCCATTGTAGACCGTGCATTAGGTTAAAGTCCACCACGTGGACGCAATCTTGACCGTCGAAAGCCTCCAGTATAGCTTGATTGGCTGTGAAATGAGCGAACTTGAGGTAAGGACAAGCTTCGTAGAAGTGATGGTAGAGAATCTCATTCTCATAGGCAAATTTTAACAATTTTATTTTAAATTTTTAAAAATTATAATATATATTATTCCCCAAATTGGTTGTTAATAAGTAACAGCTTTTAGAATATAACTTGTCATTATAAATATGTAATTATAATAATCATATATAAAAAAATTGGGTTCCTATTAATAAATATATACTTCACTATAATAATCCCCTAGAAAAATTTTTAGTTTCATATACAAGATTTAAATTTAATATTTCAATTCAAATTTAGTTTGATATCATATGGAATAATATTTTTGGTTCAGCCTCATTTATTAATTTTGTTTATTTATTAGTAATCTTTTTTAGTTTAAAAATGAAGTACATATTTAAATATCATGTTTGAAATTCCTATTTTTCTTTTATTCCTATGTTACTTACTTTTATTCCTTAGAGAGTTTCAGTAGAATGTTGAATAACATTAAAGAAATAATATCATTTATAATCTGAGTATAAAAAATTTATACAAGCATCAACTCTATTTAAGAAATTGAAATAAAAATAAAATTGGTATTGTAGACATTAACATAAATCATAAGCAACATCGTTTATTATTGTAAATCAATAGATGATCAAAGAGTAATCTAAAGATAACATATTACATCCAGAAATTATCTTATCCCTAATTTTGATAAAAAGAAAGAAAAATTATCAACAAAAAAGTAGTAGCAACTGTCGATAGTCTTCTCGATGAAGTAAAACCATGCTTTCCGCCAATATGGATTTATGTACAAAATTGCAAACATTGTGACTAATATAATAGTAAAAGTCACAGAAAAACTTATGTAAAAGACATTCATGTCGACAAGCTCGTCGTTAACTTCATTGTCATTTGAAGATGGTGGTGTGGGTGTTTCTGAGTTGCAATTCTTTGACAGTGGTAACCCACAGAGAAAAGGATTCCCTTTGTAACTTCTTTCATCAAATGTGGCAAATTAAGCAACCCAGGGTATCTCACCAGAAAGGTTATTGTAAGATACATTGAAAACTTCTAAGAAGTTTAGCTCTGTAAGTTGATGAGGAATTATTCCGCTCAAATTGTTGCAAGAAAGATCCAAAGTCTCAATTTGGGACATGTTTGATAACGAGAAAGGAATAGGTCCGAATAAACAATTATGTGATAGGTTCAAAAGGTTGACACCTTGAATACTTCCAAATTCGTAAGGAATTTGACCTTTCAAATTGTTGCTAGAGAGATCTAATCCAACAAAATCCATCTCATAAATTTGATCCATTTTGAAACCAAAAATGTTTCCCTTCAATACAAATTCAAACTCTCCAACCTTATCTATTACGCCACCAAAATTTTTCATTTTATAATTGTACGAATAATTGGTAGAGAGTACAGAGAGCTTATTATGTGAAAGATCAACTAACTTTAACTCATTTGTCATCTTCCACAAATTAATTGGGATCTCTCCGACAAAATTATTATGGCTTAAAAGAAGATACATTAACATATAAAATTTTTCAATCCACTTTGGAATGATACCAATTAAACAATTATGACTGAGATCCAGAGCTTCCAAATTATTGAAATGGGAAATTAAATTGGGAAAAGATCCTTCCAATCTATTTTCTGACAAATCAATTACTTCCAACTGTGAAGTTCCCAATATTGCAGGCATGCTTCCAAAAAGCATGTTTTTTGAAAGATCCAGCACTCTAAGAAAAACCATCGTTCCAATCCACTTCGGAACTTTGTCAAATAGTTTGTTATCATGCAAAATTAAGGACTTTAAGAAAGTGCAATTAGACAAGCTTTTTGGAATGCTTCCGGTAAACTTATTTTCTGATAGATCTAACCACTCCAACCTTGGAAAATATGCACCCATCTCAGTTGGAATGTTACCGTAAAGATGATTTCTGGAGATGTCTAAATCCATTAAAGTTGCATTAGGATTACGTGCTGGAAAATCCAAAGATCCCGAAAGAGAACAATTGGAGAGAGAAAGGCCTTCCAATTTTGTATTGTTTTCTAGTAACCAACTTGGAAAGCCTAATCCTATCATTGGTATGCCAGAAATGTCGAGATCGTACAAATCGTGTTGGTGGTACAAAAATTTAGGAAATGATCCTCCTCCAGAAGTGAATGTTAACGAAAGACTCTCCAACTGAAACTTGGGTGTCAAATTACAGTTGACCACCTCTATTTCTTTATAAACTTCATTTTCAGAAGCATCAAAGTTCTTGAGTTTGGAGTGGTTGAAGAATGGAGAAAGTGAACTTGGAATTTCAAACTGATTGTAGTCCAGTGATAGAGATGTGAGAAATGTGAGGAATTTCAATGAAGATTGTGAAACTTTTCCAATAAAGTGGTTATCAGAGAGATCTAATTCTTGAAGAAGTGTCAAATTCACCAAACAATGGGGCAAATTACCACTCAAATTATTCCCAGAAAGATCGAGCTCTTGAAGATTTGTGAGGTGACATAAGCCTAAATGTATATTAAAGAGAAGGAGATTAGAGAGATACACAACGATCAGAGACTTCAAATTTTATTACTAAGGGAATTAGCTAACCTTGAATGCTGCCAGTGAGTCCAAGACCTGACAATGATAAAGTCTCGAGTGAGGTAATGTTTGCAATGGACTGTAGTAAGTTATTGGAATTTGACAAGCCTGCAACAGTAGAGAAGACTATTGTCATATTTAAATTATTCAAAAAGGAAATAATAAATATAGACAAACCGACTAATTATACAACTTACTCTGGAAAGTGAGTTGTTGTAAGGTCTGTATGCTTAAAGTCTGAAGAAAACGAAAGGCACCAAGACTTTGCAGGAAGTTTTGATCCCAGTAAGAGTCATTCAAGTATAACTCTTTGACATTATCTAACCCTATTTAGAGAAGAAGATTATACAAACAAACATTGTATAAACTTTAACAATGCTATAATTTTAATTCAAATAAAAATATTTGTTTGACTTACCTTGCGGAAATAATACTCCTGTAAAATTATTATATTCTAAATGAAGGGACTCAAGGTTTGGGAACGCTTTTAACGATTCCAGTTGAAAGTTACTTCCATTGCAAACACCGTCGTTTAGCCAAAGGACACTTATGTTGCTTTGACCTTCAATATCTACAAGAAGCAATTTATTGATAACTAAATATAAATTCAATTGTCAAAGTTTATTAATTATACACTCCACATAACTAATACATTTATTTAAATAAAAAAGAACGTGGTTTAAGTAAGTTTATATACCCACACATAACTAATACATTTATTTAAATAAAAAAGAACATACGTGGTTTAAGTAAGTTTATATACCCAAAATGAGTGAACAAATTATGTGCAGTGTATAATTCATTATGTTATTAAATAAGATTTGAGTATACCTTTAGGTACAAGAAACTTGTCAATGTTGTTGCCGCTAACGTCTAACTCCTCCAGATTGAACAAGGCAACTAAGTCTTGTGAGCAACAAAAAAAAAGCAAAATTGCTTAGATATTATTAACACAATTAAATCCAAATATCATTTCTTTTAATGATTAGAAAGAGAATACCAACTAACCTTTCATGTTGATTGATCCTTTTAGTTGATTGAAAGAAATATCTAAAGTTTTGAGAGAGTGAAGTCCACGCAACAATGGTAATACGTTATTGCTCAAATCATTATATCTCAAATGAAGGATCTCTAAGTTCCTCAGCTTTTGTAATTCTTCGATACCTATAATAAATATAATTAACAAAATTATTATATATATATATATATATATATATAATTCTATATATATTAGCCAACCGAATTTTTGATTTTATTTTATTATTAGCTAGTTAATATTATGAGTATATATGATTAAATATAGCTTTTTCATAATAATTTATAATATATGAACTCATATTTACCGCTTGTTTCTTTCAATCCAATCTCACTCATGTATAAAGACTTCAATGATGAAAAACTCGCCACAGAAGGTAAGACGATGCTCTCCAATTTATTACCACTCAAATCAAGATATTCCAAATTGAGGGCATTAGTCAATCTTTCAAAACCTGCATATTAAGAATATCACAATTTTGAGACATAATTTACATTTATAAGTGATTTGATAAGAAAATAAAAACATTCAGCACCTTCATTTTTCACGCAGCAGACAATATGATTGTTCTGTAAACTAAGGCTTCGGAGTTCTTGAAATGGAAGAAACATTGAGGCGTTGAATAACCAATTGTCTACAGGCTCGTCATATCTAAAATAGCCAAGACGGAGCTCGTAGACTCGACCTGTTGTGGCGTTACAGCCAACACCATGCCACTTACAACAGTCAACGTCTTTCCGCCATGTAACCATTCCATTGGTAATATCGCTACAATATGGGCAATTGAACGAAGCTTTGAGCTGCAAGAGAGCAACTCTTTCTTCCTTCAAACACGCATTAGAGCCCCAGCCTTGCAGTAGTAATAACAACGATTTCAGCACCATCGTTACCACTACTACTAAACGCAGTTGATAGTTTATCATTCTTGCCGTTTCTACAGATGTATTCAAGAAACGAATTCTAGTGTAGCTGGTTTCGTATTGAATAAATCATGATGACCAGCGACAATCCTTTTATAGTAGACCCTCATCCAATGGGTGCTTTGACGTGTTCGTGGTGGTGGTCCCATCTTATATTCACTTTTTTTTATTAACAACATAAATACAGATAATTCTAAAAATTATTAAAATACTTTTTTGACATGTTATAGAATTAAAGTCTTCTTAAAATTGAACTTTCTATAATAATCTGAAATATATTTGAATATTTTTATACTTTTTAGCAATTAAGTTTGCACTTTATTTTCTTATTTAAAATTAAATTAAGAATTTTACCAATTATTAATAAGTTAATTAGATAAATTATAAAAATATGCGTGGACAAATTTGTTTCTATGATTAGTGATAATATTAGATGCGAATCTATTAATAGAAAATTTATAATTTTAAATAATTTAATAGAAAATTTAGAATTCAAAGAATTAAGCTAATTTATTTATATTTTTAATGATAATTAAATATTAGTAATTTTTATATAATTTATAATATAAACAATTATTATAAATTATATAAAATATTATTATTTTCAAAATATAAAATTATATTTTAACACTGAGATTACCATTTTGAAAAGCTTATAAACTTTTTGTGTTAAGATTAAAAATAATCAGGATCGTATAACTATAGAATAAAATGAATTATGAAATAATGATAATATTTTTATCAACACAATAATTTTAAAAATAAAAATAAGTCATAAAACGATTGTCAAAAATAAAATATTTTTAAATTTTCTAAAATTTAAGTCCTTTAAATTTTAATTTTATCATATATTTCTCAAATTTAAATATTTTATATCTTTTATTATATTTTTAGATATTAAACTAATATTTTGTTTCCTTATTTCATAAAATTTTAAAAATCTTATCTAATTTTAAAATTTTAAGAAATAAATTAGATTAATTACATAAATATATGTAGAGAAATCATAAAGCCAGGAAGGCAATTATATCAACACGATAAGGACTTACCGTGTTTGTCACTTCTGTAGTAAATGGTAGGGTAAGCGGATCATAAAGACATGCACTGACTTTGGAAAGAAGACTTTTTTTGCTAAACATTTTTTGCTAAACATCTGTAGTAAAGTTTTATTTTTATCGTATATCCTCAAATAAAAATTAAATATTTTATATCTTTTTGTATTTTTAGTGATTAAGTTTACATTTTGTTTTTAAATTAATTTAAGAATTTTACCTAAATTTAAATTATTAATAAGTTAATTAGATAAATTACAAAAATATATAAAAACAAAACTTATAAAGTTATAAGAACATGCCAAGGACTTGTACTGTTCATCACGCTAATCATATCTAAAAGAATGAGAAATTTTAGAATTTATTTTTATTTAGATGAATTTCAATATTTTTACACTTTGCTTATTATACTGTTAAATATTAAGTTCATATTCTATTATCTTATTTATTTATAAGTCTATGTATTTTAAATATTTTTTATTATATTTTGTTATTTTCTTTATATATATATAGAAGGAGGCAATTATTAGGTAAAAATCTACACAAAGACATGGAATAACAGAAGAAAGAGTTAGAAAAATTAGTGAGAAAAAAACAGATAATGGTTGTAGCGTATGTCACCCTCCAACTAATATGTTTAATGCCCATATTCGAGCCTGAATTGTCAACAAAAATTGGTCTTTTCATATCTTTCGCATATGACGTGGGTTAACTCTATCTCTTAATTGATAAAAAATAAAAATAAAATTAAAGAAATTAAATTAAATTAAATAACTAATTTGATAAAATCAAATTAAAATTGAATATTTTAATTATAATAAATTAATTTGATAAATTATATTAATTATAAAAATATATGTAGACAAATTATATATATATATATAAAGCCAGGAGGCAATTATATAAACACGCTAAGGGGTAGCCGTGTTCGTCACTTCCGTACTATGAGATAAACAATGAATATATATAAGTTTATTCTTCAATTAAATCACATCTTCCCTTCCAATCACTTTGAAGATTTTTTTTTTTTTTTTTTTGAAATGCAATCACTTTGAAGATAATTCATAAGCAACATTGTCTATAAAGACATGGACAACATTGTATATTCCTACGTAACATAATAAAATCATATAAATAAATAATAAAACAATTAATTATACAACCTTAAAACTTCAATTAAATATATTTTATATGTTACTCATACGAATTTTGCTTTGAATTTTTTTCAATGAATCAAAGAAAAATTTAGGCTATCTAGAAAGCTAAAATTGTCAACAGTTCATATTATTTTTAACTAAATTAATTTGTACATTTTCACAATAATATTTATCAATCTTTAAAATAAACTAAAAAAATATCTGATTACGACGTAAACTTAGTTGCACATCACATGCATCTCAACCTGTAGAAGGATATAGAAAGTTAAACATACTAATTGGGGGGTCAAAAATAGTACAACCATCTGCTTTCTCTCCTTAATTTTTTCAGGCCTTTTATTTTGTCGTTAGGCGATTTCATGGTGAAAAAAATTGTAAAGTGGTTAATAAGATAAGGTTGTAATTTGATTGAAAAATAGTCAGATATATATAATTACTTAAATTGTTTATTTCATAAATTATATAAAATTACCAGCATATATTCTATATTAGTAACACAATAATATATATTTCTTATAATATATATTTTGTTTATATTTTGTTCTTTTCTTTATATATATATATATGTATATATACAAGGAGGCAATTATTACATAGTACTAAGAAATTTAAGGGAAATCTAATGGTTCCTAAATAAGGTATGAAAATAGATTCCCTTTGCCAAGTAAGTCACTAATATAGGTTAAAACCATAAAAAATAAAAGAAAGACTTGGAGATTTGAGAAGAAAACAGAAAATGATTGAAACGTGTGAGACCCTCCAACTAATGCATTGGTTGGAGAGTAGAGTACCAGAAAAAACAAGACTTTGAATAGTTTGGGAAGAAAAGGCAAAGTATAGTATGCTTTGGTGTTCATGACTACTAACCAATATCACCATCATTTGCCGAAATTTTGTAAGATTAAATAATTAAAATTTTTTATTTTATTTTAAGAGAGAACTTATTGTTTAAAAATTAAGTTAATTAATTTTTATATAATTTATTTAAAGATAATTATATATTTGGTGATTCATATTTAATTTATGAGATAAGCAATTCAAGTGATTATATATATAATTCTTACTTGAGGTCTTATGAAACAATTTTTATTATTGTGTTGGTGAGACAAAGCAAAATAAGAATTAAAGAAAAAAGCACAATAATTAGGATTTACTTTTTAGTTTTATTTTTCACTCTAATTTCAAAATAAAAAATTTCTCATGTTTTAATTTAAATATTTGTAGAATTATACGTATAAATCATCAAAAGATGATAGCTTAACTTTAAATTGTTTAGAAAATCCTCCTTTACCTAGTAAGTTACTTATGTACATGATATAAAAAATTGTATGATTTTTATAAAGATAAGGAAAACTTAAAAATGATTGTATGATTTTTCCACTGAGAATTTATTAGGAATAATATTAGACTATATGATTCTATTATTAGGAATTTATTATTGATAATATTATATGTGAATACATCGAAAGAAAATCCATAATTTTAATTATTGAGAATTCAAAAAATTAAACTAATTAATGTTATATAATTTTTAGATAATTATATATAATTATATAATTTTTATCCTTCTGTAGGTTGAGATGCATGTGATGTGCAACTAAGTAATAAGAGTAATTAAATAAACATAAATAATTATCGTTAATAAACTCGCAAAATATTTTTAATTATTTACGAAATATAAAATTATATTTTAACACTGAGATTATTATTTTGAAAAGCTTATAAACTTTTTATATTAAGATTAAAAATAATTAGGACCATATAACTATAGAATAAAATGAATTATGGAATAATGATACTATTTTATCAACACAATAATTGTAAAAAAATAAAAATAAGTCATAAAGAGATTGTTAAAAATAAAATATTTTTAAATTTTGTAAAATTTAAGTCCTTTAAATTTTAATTTTATCATATATTTCTCGAATTTAAATATTTTATATCTTTTATTATATATTTAGATATTAAACTAATATTTTGTTTTCTTATTTCATAAAATTTTAAAATCTTATCTAATTTTAAAATTTTAAGAACTAAATTAGATTAATTACATAAACATACGTAGAAAAAGCACAAAGCCAAAAAGGCAATTATATCAGCACGATAAGGACTTACCGTGTTTATCACTTTCGTAATTAATGGTAGGGTAAGGGATTTATAAAGACATACACTGACTGTGGAAAGAAGACTTGGAAAAGTAAGTAAATGGTAGGGTAAGGGTTTATAGTGATCCCCTAAGTCCCTAACATTACCATGTGGATCAATTTGATCCATAAAAAAAAAAAAAAAGAAAGACTCGAAAATTTGAGAAGAAAACAGAAAACGACAGAAAGGCGTGCGACCCGACTAACGTAAAAGAGGAAGACTTTGAATAGTTAGGGAAGAAAAGTCAGAATTTGTCTCAACTTGACTAATAACCGATGTCACCATCAGTTGCAACAAAATTTTATACAACTAATTACTGAAATTTAGTTAAATGACTCCCATAAATCAGACAATACAGTAATACTTCTTTTATCATAGACTTCATCTTAAAATTTAAGTAGTCTATTATATGAAAAAATTATAAAAATTAAAAATAGGGAAGTAAAAAAATTTATAACATCAATTCTTTTAGAAAAATAGAAATATAATATTCGTTTTTTGAAAAAAATTAAATAATATTAGACTTTCATGATTCTATTATTATAAATTTATTAGTGATAATATCAAATGTAAATACATTCACAATTTTTATTTTATTGTAAGGGAGGACTTATGGTACAAAAAGTTAACTTAACTGTAACAACGACAACATCCAACCAGATTCCTACTAAAATGTAAGGTATAAAAAGGTCTAATAATATGTAGTCTTATCCTACATTATAGATAAATTATTTTCGGTACAATTAATAATACTATAAAATATCAATATATACGTATAACTAAATATATAAAAATATGTAATACAATATTTATAGAATATGGTAAAGATTAACAATATATGATAAGCTATGTAAATAAATATACAATCTATGACAAAAAATTAAATTATTTATTTAAAAATAATCATAAAATTAATAATTTATATATAATTTATGAAATAGACAATTTAAGTAATTATATATATATACATATATGTATCACTATTCTTCAATCAAATCGCATCTTATAATGTTTGATCATTTTAGAAATAATTTGGTAAGTAAAAATGTACACAAAGACATGGAATATAGGAAAAAGAGTTAGAAAAATTAGTGAGAAAAAAAAACAGATAATGGTTGTAGCCTATGTGACCCTCCAACTAATATGTTTAATGCCCATATTCGTCCACAAAAGTTAGGTCTTTTCATATTATTCGCATGTGATATGCTTCAACTCTATATCTTAATTGATAGAAAATAAAATTAAAATTAGAGTAATTAAATTAAAATAAATAACTAATTGGGTTAAATCAAATTAAAATTGAATATTTTAATTAGAATAAATTATATTAATTATAAAAATATATGTAGACAAATTATATAAATATAAAGCCAGGAGGCAATTATATGAACACGCTAAGGACTAGCCGTGTTCGTCACTTCGGTAATAAATGATAGGATAAGGGATTTATAAAGACATGGACTTATCGGAGAAAGAAGACTTGGAATATTTACAAGTCAACAACTTATTATTCTTCAATTAAATCACATCTTACTGTTTCTGATCACTTTGAAGATAATTCATAAACAAAATTGTCCAAAGACATCGACAAATAATCAACACGAAACAATGACTTTTTTCATGTCTTGCCTTATTAATCACTTACAAAATAATTCATAAGCAAAATTATTTACAAAGATATGGATAAATGGACTAATATAAATTAAGAAAAATCAAAAGAAAATATATAATAACTATAACGTATATTATTTTTCAATTAGTTCATTAAAAATAATAATTATGACATTTGTGATCTTCAGATGATGAGACGTAGTAAATATGGTATCAATTGCACTACTTCATACTTTTATATGGATGTTTAAATGCAGCATTGCGTTACATATTTGATCACCTTCATAATTCTTTTATGAGAGACTTCCTCCTCCGTAATTCATCCAAGAATTATAACATATACCAATCACATTTAACTAAATTTCAGTAATTAGTTGTATAAAATTTTGTTGCTAACTGATGGTGACATGGGTTATTAGTCAAGAACACCATACCACACTAGTTACGGCAAATTCTGTCTTTTCTTCCCGAACTATTCAAAGTCTTCCTCTTTTATGTTAGTCGAGTCTCACGCCTTTCAATCGTTTTCTGTTTTCTTCTCAAATTTCCAAGTCTTTCTTATTTTTATGGATCAAATTGATCCACATGGTAACGTTAACTACTTTTACAACTTTCTATAGCTTTAACCTATATTAGCAACTTACTTGGCAAACGGAGTTCTTTTTTCATAGCTTACCATTTTATTTCCCTTTAATTTCTCTTAGTAATAAAAACAAAACTAATAATATTTGCCTCCTTCTATATATATATAAAGAAAATAACCAAATATAATAAAAAACAACAAAATATAATCAAAAATATTTAAAATAAATAAATATTTAAATCCTTAGAATACAATTTTAATTTAAATTATAAAATTAATTTAATAATTATTAATAAATATAAATAAATTTAATATATGTTTTTAAAATATATAAATTTAAAATAAATTTTGATCTATTAATTAAAAAATATAATAAATATTAGTTATAAATAATAATTTATAAATTATTATTTTAAAAAATAAAATATTTTTATTAATACCTTATTAATAAATATTATATAAAATATTAAAATAAATTTAAATAAAATAATTTATTTTTAAG
>JAOTBA010000063.1:22889-39503 GCA_025629845.1 Erythroxylum squamatum
TAATTCAATTAATGCTAACTTTATTTAATTAATTAGCCTAATCATGCTTAGTCATAAAAAAAATTTTGGGGCTAACAAATAAAATCTTTTTCATGTATGTTTTTCATGAAATCTTTCATAATATATATGCAACTAATTTAGCATGCCAAAATTTGAAACTTGCATTAAGGCAACATATGAAAAATGTCAATCTATTTGTTAAGAATTCCTTTTATGTACTTTAGGAAGGTTTTTGAAGGAGTACATGAAGTCATTTACTCATTAAATATTACATTATGATCAATAATACAACTTTTGTGATATTGGATTTGAAACTTCTACAATTCATTTTAAATATGCATTTTTCCTCTCTTTCCAACAATAACAACTTCTCATCTTTAGGGTTTTGAAAATGCAAAAGTTGGAAAAAAAAAGGTTTCAAGTTGTATTGTTGTAATAATTTACTTAATGAAATCAAATTAAATTTGAATGAAATGCATATGATACATCTCCTAAGGTGGGTCACTTCTCTAAATAGAGATCTTCTATTATCATGCCATCTATTACATAGATAATTAATATTCATTTACAAGGCTTGAAAAGTTTTCTAGAGATATAGATTGGGATTTATAAGATCATACTCCTATATTAATGACCCAAGAACCTAATCTTATATTTCTAGCAATAACAAATATTAAATGGATTTATTTTACTAGCAAAACTAGTACTTATAATATACAAAATAATATGTTTGATTATAAATTTCCAAGTTAAGTATATTACATGATATTAAAAATAGAGGAATAGAACTTATTGTGGCAATGAAGGATTAGCTCTTTAGTAAAAGCTAAGGGTGATGGAACGGAATTAGAAAATGAGGAGTTGATAGTGGATAGTAGAAGAAGATCAAACAGTAAAGCAAGAGGCCTAAAGCCTAAATTACCTTTAGTATGTCAACAATTTCTTAGAATATGAGGGAACTTAATAACTCCTAAAATAAAGTATCCTTAAGGGATTTTATTTTGGACGATAAGCATGCTTTGATTGGTGTTTTAGAGACAAAGTTGAACAAGTAAAGGTTATCTAGCTTGAAACTTTCAGAGAGGCAATGGTATTTCCTTTCAAACCATCACAATCATCATTATAGGTCCATTGTGATTGCTTTTGATCAAAGAGTGGTTAAGTGAAAAACTTACAATCTAGTGATTAATCAGTGCACTTATACGTATGTTTCTTGCAAAAAGAATGTAGAGGTAGTATTTATTTTATTTATGGATCAAACTATGCCTTCTAAAGGAAATTACTTTAGCATAGGCTGCAAAAGATTAGCCCCTTGATTAATGGATCTTGGATTATATTGAGATATTTTAATAGTCCATTAATGAGATCTGAAGCATAGGTCATGTGAGCATAAAGAAATACTCTCTTGATTTCAAGGATTATTTAGAGAGCTATAGGTTACAGATTTGAGGTTTGAGGGAAACTTTTACACTTGAGTAATAAAAAAAGTTCAAGGTTGAAAATTAGGAAAAATTTGTACAAGTATCTAGTTAATGGTGAGTGGTTACTCCAATTCCTTAAAAGTAAAACCAAGTTTATGGATCCTTTAGTATCTCATCACACTCCAATCTTGATTCATAAATGCTTTGGAAGAGGAAAAGGAACTTTTCCTTTAGATTTAACAATGACCTATTTGAGATGGAAGGTTTCAATGAGGTAATTATGAGAGGAATGACTAAACCTATCTAGGGACATAAGATGTCCATTTGTGTGAAGAAGCTTTAACTGATTAAATAAGAGCTTAAGAGACTATACACAAGGAGAATGAGCAGTAGTACACTAAAGGCTATAGAAGACAAAGGCTTACTTGAATAAAGTGCAGAAGGGTATGGTTAACAATCTAAGAGATGCCCAGAAGCTCATTGAAGAAAGTAAATCACAAGGAGTATTATAAGGTAATCTAAATTCATGATTCTCTGTGAAGGCAAAGATTAATGTGTCTAACAGATGGGGATAGGAAACTAAGGATCTTTTATAATTCAATTTTGGCAAGAAAGAATGTAATTAGAATTTGTGCTCTTAAGAAAGATGATGGGGCTAAAGTTTCATCCTAAGAAGAGTTGAAGGAAGAGACAGTGAAGTTCTTTATGAACTCCAACACTGAGTAAGTCCTCTACTTCACTTCTCAGATCCTTTATTAACAATGAATTTGGAGAATAGGAGATGGCAATGTTGAGTACTAAAGAATTTGAAGAGATTGTGTTCAAAATAAACACAAGTAAAGAACGATGCTCGATGGGTTCAATGAGTGTTTTTACTAAAATGCATAAAATTATATTAAGAATATGGTGATCGAAGCAATTAAAGAATCCTTTGAATGAGGGAAAATAACAAAAAAAAACTTTCTTATACCTTATCTCTAAAGTGAGTAGTCTGAGCTCCTTATATGAGTACATGCCAGTTTATGTTGTAGCCTCATATATAGAGTGATATCCAAAATCTTAGCAAAAAGAATGAAGGGAGTTGTAAAGCCACTAATTAGAGAAACATAATTAGCCTTTATAGAAGATAGGTTAGTTGGGGATAATATTCTTCTGGCACAAAAGTTATTCAAGAGGTATTCAAAAACAAAATATTTAAGAAATTGTGCAATCAAGATTGACTTCCATAAGACTTATGACTCTCTAACTTAAAAGTTTATACTTCAATAGTATATGTCTTTGGTTTTCTTGAAAAAATTAGGAATTGGAGTAGGTTATGCATAACTACATCCTCTTTCATTTTACTAATTAACAGAGAGTCAACTCCTTTATTTAAGGGTGAAACGGATTTGAGGCAAATGGATCCCTTGTCTCCTTAAATATTCATTTTATGCATGGAGACAGTTATAAGGTTGTTGAGGCACAATTTTAGAGTTAACCATATGTTTAAGTATCATAGTCGGTGTAGAAAGTTAGAACTCTTCAGCCTTTCATTTACAAATGACATAATCATTTGTTAAAGAGCTCATGAAGGCCAATGAACTTATTAATAGCTTATATCAGAGTCTTCAAAGAGATATTAGGGCTGAAGATTAATAAGAGAAGAAAACCAACAAATTATATCCTCTAGTTCTCAACATCTTGTAGACTAGTTATCCATTATCAATGGACTTCAGGTAAAGTATATTTTTTTTATTTTCTTAGGCTTACCCATTGCCACCAAGAGACTTTAAGGAATGTATCCCTATTATGGGGAAATTGCAAGAATGTATCCCCATTGTGGAGAAATTGCAGAAGAGATTTGGTTACTGGTGTAATATAGCCGTGTATATAGTAGGAAGACTTCAACTCATTGAATTTGTCCTTAATTCTCTTCACAAATACTGTTCTTCTCATTTTTTTGTATAAAAGGGTTTATTAAAACCATAAAAAAATATGTTAAGGTGTTTCCTACAGGCAAGAAAAAAAGGAAGGGATATTTATGGACAAAGTCAAATAGAGTGAAGTGTGTAAGTTAATCGATATGAAGCATGATTAGGGATCACTTCTGTTATGTTAAATAACAAAGTTCTTATAGGGAAAAGGTTACGGAGGATAATAGAGTACAAAAGCTCCTTATAGAAGAATTGGATACAAGCTTATTCTTTGAAAGTATTTGAGTAATGGAAGAGAAAACAACCATATCTTACTTCTTAAAATAGTTTCCGAGGATGAGAAGCTCCCTTGTAGGTAGTATAAAGAGAAGTAAGGTAATGCAGAGACCGCTTCACTACTGTTTGATAATTGGAACAAGAAGAGGCTACTGATGCATTCCCAGCTCGAGCCTATAATTATGAGAAATTGCCTTTTTAATGCTAAAGTGAAAACATAGATAGTGCCTAATTATTACGGGAACTATCTTCAAGAAGTTGAAAGAAATTTTTCCAGATTATAGTCATGAGCAAAAGAGGTAGGATACTTATTTGTGGTTAGATCACTCCTCTAGTTTTTACACTAACAGATCGTATAAAAAGAGGTTAAGGGATAGGGGACAAAACAAAAGATGAGCCGAAGTAGTGTGGATCAAGAAAAAACAACGTAAGGCTTCATTCTTATTATGGTTTGTCGTAAAAAGAAGCTAGAACCCTTTATCAACAACACATGCAAGTTCTGAATAAACTCAACACTATGGATAAACTGAAGTTTTTATCCTCCTCTAAACATTGTGTACTATGCAATTTGGAGGAGGAGGATAGAGATCATATGTTTGTCAAGTGCAGATTCTCTAAAGAAGTGTGGCACATAATTTCATCTCTATGCCTAGTTCCAAGCATGATAAGGAAATCTATATGGTGACAATTGCAACGTGTCTCCAAGAGATATGGAAATAGAGAAATAACAGAAAGTTTGCAGCGAAATCTAAATGCTTAAGTTCTCTTATTGAGCTCATAATTGCAAGTACAAGAGAATAGCTTATTATCAACTAGATGGAAATGAATTGTAGTAGAAGGCTGGTGCAATCTTGGAGAATTTAATTATTTCATAATAGGTGGATAGGGTTGATAGTAATTGTAAAGATGAGCACACTGATCAACTACATAAATTCTTGGTAATGTCAACAATGTGTGAGCTACATCAGGAGGTAGCTTAGCAAGTTAGAATTAATTTTGTAAGCCACATAAAGTCCCATACATGGACTAACTTTGTTTCTCACAACTCAGTTTTGGTCAATAAATTTATCCTTTACTTTTTTTCCAAAAACATATAAACATCTAGTTTCTTTAAAGAGACCAAAGTAGAACGTTTTATAGGGATGAAGCATTTAAGGGCGGTTCCGATGATACTCCGACCATCGCCCACCACCGCAACTCATCATCCCTTTTACTCATGTTAAATTTTTAAAACAAATTCCAAGCCTAATTTTTCAAGAAACATTAAAAATAAAGCCATTTACTTTTGGAAGGAGCAATCCACGATAACTATACTGACAATGTATTACAGAAAAAGAAAGTGAAGGACAAAAAGCTTATATGCATTTAATACAGGATACGGCTTCTCTTATATTACAATTTCACAAGCTGGGTTAAACTGGTTAGAAACAACTCAAGCTGCAGATATACCATTCTTCTTCAGCAACTCCTGGTAAAGCAAACACCAAAGGCATTAGGCCTTAGGAACAAGAGGAAATATAGTCGATCATCTCTCATTTCATATAAGCACGTAGTACCAGTTTGGTAGCTGTAATTGAAAGACGCTGCCTTTCTTTCTTCTCATTTCGACACTCTGCACACCAGTTAGAACAATCTTTTTGATATTTCTTCAGCTCCCGGAAGACCGAACTGACAATAAATGATAATTATTACATATTGCATTAATCATGAGCACACGTTGGGGAAAAGCACGACACTCCAAGTTGCCTGAGAATAAGATAAATTATGTAGATACCCTGATCCTTGAACCCAGACTGATCCCAAAGAATTGATTGGATCTCTTTCCACCGTAGATTGTTTCTAATTTGTATCCAAGGGAGAAGAGTGAAAGTTACCTCCTACACCACAAAATCAAGTTCAGCTGATTGCCAGAAGTTGTAGCTTTAACACCATTTCGATGACGACCACAATGAAGAACTGCACGACCAGGAACATGGTCATAATCTAGAACCTCCTGCAAGTGAATAAAAGCCATACAAATTACAAGATGGGTAATTGGTTACATTTTCTTTGTTTTGGTAAATTCAACGTTTGCATGCATTGACTGTAAGCATTTAACCATTGAGATCAGTTGCCAGGATCTTTAGCAATTGTGTAGTTTATCCACTGGAGTGAAGCATGCAAACTGAGAACATATGCTACCGTTCACTAAACCTAATGATTCTATAAAGTTCTCCTTTGCAAGAGTTGAAGTCACATAATGGTGAAACATAGTCGATGTTAGTTTTCGACAGCATGTAATACACTTCCTCCAAAGCCATGCAATTATTGAGTTCAAAAGTTTCTTCAACTCCAACTATATCCTAGTTCTAGACCAGTATATAAATAAACAAATAGTACTAGCATCATTCAATAATTGCTTAAGAAAAGAGATCAAGCATTACCCTACCTCTGAATAAGTCTCACTATTAATGTGTTTATCACATCTAATACCCCGAAAGAACAATTCCCCACCATGAAACTGCTTACCCAAGCAAACATTCAAGGTGACTTCAGAGTCATCAACATGAAATCCTACAAAGGAAATAACTGCTTAGAGTTCAAAAAGGTTTACCAAAGCCATAGAATTAACACCATGAAGGTGTACAAAAATTTTGGGACTATGAACATTACAATAAAACAAGGCATAAATTCATTAGAACCTCCTTCGGTACAGATGCTACTTTTAAGAATTCCTGTTGTTTTTTTAGATGCCCTTGCCGTTTGTTATTATAAATATGTCCATTTTACAATAATCTCCAACTAGTTAAACCTTAATCTTGACCAATTCTGGTCATACTGCTCAATTGCAAAAAATTGCTATTAAATTAGCATCTCTATTGACAATTTTTTAGGATAAGGTTACAAAAACAGAGAAAAGTTAACAAATTTGACTAACTAAGAGATCACATGAACTTTCAAAGTTAAATTTAAGTAATGACTGTTCACACCTTAAAACATCAATACCACAAGACGAACAAGTGATTCTTACCCATAAATCCAGTTCGCATTCATGTGCACATCAAATGAAAAAGATTTCATATAAAGGAAGTAATAACATTCAAATAAAGATGGAAGTGAGAATCTTGACATTTAAAACATCTCTTTTAAATTCTACCTACTAATGGATGATTAGAGATGGAGATTATAATAGTTTATTATTACTATTCACTAGCTGATGATCATTGTTAAAAGAAGGTTTATGGAAATACCAAGCTCGATATCCTTATTTGCTCCATATTCTAAAACAAAACCATGATGGGAATCCAGAGTTGATCCACCAACCTCAGGAAAGAAAACTGCATAGGAAATCAATCCATTGAACACTAAGTTTTGGTAGTAGTAAGAGCAATTTTGTTTGAAGCACAGAGCCGTCAGGTTATAGAGATCTCTAACCTCCAGACATAGGCCGAATATAGTGATCCATAAATTGGCCAAGCATAGTTTCCAAACCAAAATCATCAAGCACTACACCATATTTGTTCATAGTGTTTGGACGCATTATTCTCCAATTTGTCCTGCGAACCCATCTTTCAAAGTGTTCTACCTAAGCATCAAAACTGGATAAGAATATATTACTAAAGCACAAATAAATGCACTTTTTAACAGGGTAAAGATAAGAAGAGAAGTGATAATACCTCAGACATCAGCATGTTACAGAAATTTGGTTTAAGCATGTCAAATATGTATACTCCTGCTGTGGGCTCAACCAATATATTTCTAAAACTCTGCTCTTTATTTTCACGGATTGCCTTGAGAAATGATGGAAGAAAAAAGCTCGTAGGGCTCATAGTGTACAGCTCCTTATGCAAAGGCTACAGCTAAAAGCAATTAATACTAATATTCCATAAGATGAAGGCGAAAAAAAATCTCTTTCTCTACAAAATAATAGCTTTTCAAGTTTCCTTAGATCCTGATTTTTCAGCTAAGAAACTCAAGCATGCAATTCAATGCGTAAATTTAGAAAGCTAAAAAGTGAAGACTTAGAAACAACAAAGTAAGAAACATTTACAATAACTTGATACAACGCAACGATACAAACCATAGATCACGGTAAACTAGAAAGTTTTTATTCCATACAATAGACTAAGTAAATTCAGTCCCAGAATGTACCTGATAGTTCTTTATGATTCTCTGTCTGTATTCTCTATGCTTTTGCAGCTGCCAATAAGGAAATAACAATAATTTGACCAATTAAAAGAGAAGAGCTAGAGCAAAGGTTACCTATAGTCAATTGCGCGGCGACATATAAAATTATTATTGAAAATATAGTGATTCTTCACATTTTTCAACCACCGTACTCATAATTAGTTATCCAGATTTACACTGTTATACATTTAAACAAAAAAGTTTGAACATCGTTGACGCCAGAACAAAGTTTCGCGTAAAACCGCATTCATTCTTATGGACATAAGGGTGTTGTGGAAATGCGAAGCTTACGCGAGTGCGTTCACCGTCGGGAGAGTAGCGTGTGAGAATTCTACTCATGAACTGGAATTTATCGTCGCGGGAGGAATTGAGAATGGAGGGAGGCAAGTAGCGCTCGAGAGAGCTAAAAAGTAGAGGACTGAACTCCAGCTGAAGGTCCTCGTAGCTTTCCGGATTGTGATCGGCGTCTGGATTCAGTCTGAGCCTTTGGCCTCTCGTCGCAGCGGTCTTCGGTGTCAGCGCAACGCCGTTGCCATTCGCGATGGGCTTTTTTGATGCGTCAAAGGACATTTGCGAGATCATATAATGTTGGAACACATACAAGAATGAGTATATCTATCGCTGTGGTCGTAACGGTGACGATGACGGTGACTGTGTTGATGGTTGAGGATTGTATTGAAGGTTAGGGTTTGTGGCCTGTGCATAAAATGTTTATGCTACCATGATTCAGGAAGGGGGGACCCACCCAATTTTGCTTAATATTTATTTTATTATAATTTTATGTAATTTAAACAATTAGTTGTGATCATTTGTTATTAGATTAACAAAGCCTATAAGTATAAATGAATGACTTAAAAGTTTAGATGGGAATTGGAATTTCCATCGGAATTAGCAAATTGATATTTTTGTACGTGGTCACACTAGCTTGGCACGCGTACCCGGCACAAGCGTCGCTTATGCCCCTATATTGCCTATGTCCAATCGGCTTTCTCTAAGTGCAGATGCATTCAAATATATGCCTGCCCACAATTTTTACCATCCAAATTATTAAGTGACACGTATGGTTTGAATCTTATCCTACACACTACTGAGCATCAGGGAGGATGACCCGTGTTGGATATATTAGATCAGTTAACATATCTCAACAATTAGCAACCCTACAATATAATGCCTTAGCATGCGATTCTCTTTCGGTTTATACTTTATAGCAACATCACACAGTCATTTTCAACGTTTCAAGATTAGGGATGAAAATCAGCTAACTCATGGGTTCAAATTTATATGTTTTTAATAGATTTGCTTATGGGTTAGGTCTAAGTTTAGACCGACTTAAGACTCAATTATTCTAAAAGAGTTGGGCTTTAGATTAACCTCAGTCTGAATAATTCAGCCCAGACTTAATAAAAAATATTATTTTATATTTTTAATTTTATAAAAAAATTATTTTAAAAATTTGACAAGGATGGCCTACGAGCGGAGCCATCGCCATCTTTATTGAAGATTAGTTCATCTATAATATTCAAATAAATATTATTTTAATGTATGATTTTGTTATACTAATTAACTTATTATTATCAAGTTTTTAAAAAATTTCCATTAATATAAGAAATCAAGAAGAAAATGAAAGTAAATCAAGTAAAAGATTCAAAGTAAAAACAAAAGAGAGGAGTGATCAAGTTAAAGTCATGATGATATTTACGAAAATATTTAAATATATTGGATTGAGAATTGATTATAATAAAAATGATTATTATAAAACAGAGAAGATGTCATGAATCCAATTGTGAGGAATGGGCCAAATGAGGCAAGCCTGCGTAGAGGCACTCGTGCAAGGCAGAATTCTCGAAGGTATGATGATTTCGTTTGATGAATTGGTGATGGCCACGTTAAAGTCATGATGATATTTACGAAAATATTTAAATTTATTGGATTGAGAATTGATTATAATAAAAAAGAAAATTATAAAACAGAGAAGAGCTCAATAATGTAGGTATGATTTGAACCATGGGGTTAATTGACCTTGATTAATCGTTAACTAAACAATGAAATTATATTTTACCGACTTTTTTGTTGTTTATTAACAATCATATTTTGCTTCAGAAAAATAGAGAAGACTAAAAATGTGTAGCTTGTTGGGAAGTTTATATGAGGGTCATTTAAAATTAAGAGAAGCCACGATCAAGTGAGGATTCCAAGCCCCTTCGGTAAAGTAGAGTGGCATTAGGAACCTTACTGTGCGAACCCAGCAAGCAAGGAAAGAATGGTGGGGAACAGACAAAAACAAATCTCAGCAGCAGATCATGACACTCTACCGAGGGATGGAAGGAAAGGATTATTCAAACTCTTATAAATGTAGATACGAAAGAGATGGCAAGTTGGCAGTTCTCTAGGAATTCCTCAATTCTCCAATCTTATTTCTTCTTTGCTGATTGCTAAATAAGTGTGCTACCTTTTGTTTGCTTTTGTAGCTGGATCTTCTGTACAGTGTGCACGAGCTATGTTTTTGGTAGAATTTGATGGTTGTGTATTGAAGCACCGAAGTAAATTGTAAGTATGCAATTGGGTCCACTGGCTCTCCTTTTGGTAGTTTGGAGATTTATGTTTAAGAATCTCAAAGTTATGTACATAACTATTATTTTGTATAAAGTATTTCTGATTTATCAAAAGAAAAAGTAAGAGAAAAACAGGGGAAATAAGAAAGAAAACAAAGTTAGAATGCAAGAGAACAAAAGAATAACAAAGAGAAGAGTTCTGATGTTATAATTTGTTAACATTGGAGTACTCTGAAAAGAGCATTGTAGAAGGCTTTCAAGACTTTGAATGTTCTTTGTTTTAAGCTCTCAGTGAGTGGTGCTTTATGACTTGCACTTCAAAATAAAAATTTTACTCCTTAAATTATATGAAGAACTGAGAGTATAAGTTGATTTTAGAGGGTGCTTAGCCTAAATTTGTCCTTTACAGACAAGAACAAAGAAGAAATTTTGATTATGATAAAAATATATAAATATATAATTAAGAAATAATATATATTAAAATACATAGAAATCAATAAAAATGAAATTTGTTATAAGTCCTGTACAGATCAAAATTATATACCAATCATCAATATAATAGATAATTTATACTTTAAATATTCAATATTGAAACAATTTATCGTCTTTCCTCAATTGCAGTTAATTAAAAAAGAAATACAATCCAATTACGCTAATTACTAAACAACCTCAGTCACATGTATGAAGATTTAATCTAATAACATCTTTAAGAATAAAAAAAGATTGATAAAACAAAACAACACAAGCCACGAGGCTACATTTTATTTAGTCAATTATTCTTCTTAGGATCTAAGAATTCTTATGAAATAATCAATTAAATCTTAGTTGCTTCATAAATTAAAGAGATTAAACAGTTAAAGATTCAATATCTAATCTATAAATAGATTGTAACAAATAATAGACTAGTATGCCTTACTAGCAATTAATCAATACATTCATGAAAGATGAACGCAAAAAACAATTGATCCTTTAATATGAATTGACCAAAAAGAACAAAGTAAATCTTATACTTTAATATATCCCAAGATGTCAGTTTCTTCTATCCAAGTGCAAAAGTTTAGCCACGTGATTATAAACAGGAGTAAAAAAGAGAAAAATAAGATGAATATGTATTCATAAACCTTACAGAAACTAGAAGTAAAAAGTTATCTCAAAGTTAAGGTTTTTGATTATTTAAATAGGGGGTATGTGTTAGCTTTCATACAAAACATGATCTGTGATACGACTGTATCCTAAGTTATGTTCTTTATTATTTATTTTTGGAGGTCAGCATAATTATTTATAGACTGATGTTTTAGACTATGTTCTTTTACTATTTCTTTCACAAAATTTGTAGGAAAGACATGGATACTAACATGTTTATTTCTTTGACTATGTAATATTTTACTTCTCTGATTCTGTGTAATATGACTTTTCTCCCACCATAGATGCGTCTGTGCCTTCCACATTAAACTTCTAAGAAAAATACGGGCTTACACACGGTCATGTTTCTCACTATACACCTCTTGTAATGTCACTAAGCTCTAATCTAGTCATGTCTCGGATCAACTATTGTGCTCTAACATTTTAGTGTGGAACACAAAAGTATTCCAGGCTATATACAATTGAAATCCCTCAAAACTCAAAACATTAAAGCTTTGGGTCTCTTACTAAGCTTTCTATAGGATCTTAAATCATCTTCCTCAAAGTTTAAAAGAAAAAGTTGTGTCCACTTTGAGTGGATAAAGTTTGCTCTTAACACCTCTATTTGCATCCTAAATCAAAATAGCATAATTAGCATAAAATATGAGCAAAGAACTAAATATTAAGTGAATAAACATGTTACTTAGGATTCTTACTAGTGAATTGTGTGAGATAGTTTTGAATGTTTAATAAGAAAATGTAAACTTCTTAAAGTTAGTTGGGTTGAGTTGCTGATCGTGTCGTTCGAGCTTTAAAATTTATAAGCTCTCAAATACCGCAAGCACACGGGTAGTGATTGTAGTATAAGAGGTATCAATCTCACGAGGAGGGGGACTAATCTAATTCTAAAAGGATATGAAACTAAAAATAAACAATGCAACGAAAAGGAAATACAAGAATTGAATTCAACCAATTAAATCAAAAGTTAAACACGAACGAATTAACATTTAAGCAACAAGCACGCATAATGGAAATCAACCAAAGAATTTACCAAGTTATGAGAAAGGGGATTTTACTTATCATTAATGCTAACCTAGCTGATTATGTGTTAATGGGGTATTAATTCTAGACGATCCTAGGGTTGATTACTGTTTCTCGAGTTATAACCATTAACCTTAATTTATAAACCATAATTGGATTATGAAATTTGTAATCTCTCAATTCATAAATTATCCAAACCCTAATTAGATCTTAAACACTCTAATAAACTGTCGGTATATCACATAAGATCTCTCTCCACATAATTACCAATATGATTTGTCACGATTTCTATTAAATCGCCTAACTTTCATTAATCCGATTTAATAGTTTTTCATTCAGTTCACCCTCTCAGTTTGTTACCAAATTATGCAAGAATGCAATCACATCACGACATTCATCTAATAAACACAATTAAATAAATTATCATTATATCAAAATAAAATCCTGAAGAAGAGTTAGAACATTATCAACATTCTACCATCTATCATCATACAATCCATTCCGACTTTATACATGATTAAAATTGAAACGAAAAGGAAATAAAAACTTAGAATGGATGATTTGGGAAGACAGCAGTGTCGGGAAACCTCTTAATTTGGGAAGCACGTCGCGATCACTTCTTCTTCCTATTCCTTCTCTCTTTCTCTTCCTCTTTCTCTCTTGGGGTTTCCAAAAGTGGCTACACGAAAAGCTCCCTTCTTTCCTCTCTTGTTGTTCTTTAAGCAGTCTCTTATGTTTTGGGTAACCCTAGGGCTTTTTTGAGGTCTGAAAGATCCAAAAAGTTCCTCAAAACTTGAAATTTGTAAGCGTTTGCGCATCTGCCCGACGTAGGCCACGACCGTGGCTCACATCTGAGCGGGTGATTTGGGATGTTACAGGTGATATCAGAGCCAGTAACCGAACTATTGTGCCAGCTAGGATGGACCCCAAAGAGGGCAGGGCCCTAAGGGGTTGGAGAGTGTGAGATGTCACATTGGTTGGAGAGGGAAACAAAGTATGCATTATAAGGATACGGATACCTCTCCCTTACAGACGCGTTTTCTATAACCTAATGCATCAGATCTCATTGAAACTTCGAGGTTAAATGTGATTGGGTGAGAGTATTTCTAGGATAGGTGACCTCCTGGGAAGGCCTCGAGAAAAGCAAAACCGTGAGGGCTTGGCTGGGCCAAGGACCAAAGCAGACAATATCTGTAAGCGGGTGATCTGGGATGTTACAAGTGGTATCAGAGCCAGTACCCGAACCGTTGTGCCAGCTAGGCTGGACCCCAAAGAGGGTAGGGCCCTAGGGGTGGAGAATGTGAGATCTCACATTGGTTGGAGAGGGGAACGAAGTACGCCTTATAAGGGTACGGATACCTCTCCCTTACAGACACATTTTCTATGGCCTAATACATCGGATCCCACCAGAACTTCGAGGTTAAATGTGCTTGGGTGAGAATAGTACTAGGATGGGTGACCTCCTAGGAAGGCCTCGAAAAAAGCAAAACCGTGAGGGCTTGACTGGGCCAAGGCCTAAAGCTGACAATATCTATAAGCAGGTGATTTGGGCTGTTACATTTCGGGTCGCTATTGCTTCTACCAATTGACCTACTTGGATCTCTAGGTTATGTATCGAGAAGGTATGATTCTTTGTAACTTGCTCAAACATGCCTCCCAGCCTCTTATGCGCATCCTACATACCTCCAATTTTATCTAAAATTTTGTTCAGTTTGGATTTTATTGAACTCGGTTTGTCCTGTTGGAAACCTGGTGGTCCTTGAGGTCTGAACGGTCCCCTAGCGTTGTTTGAACAAGAAAAGTTTTGATGATGTTTCCAACCAAGGTTGTATCTGTTAGAGTAGGGATTGTTTCCCCCTCATTGACCGTATTGGGTTCCTATGTAGTTTACTTGCTCTGATCCATTATCCTTCATCAAGAAGCAATCGACTGTGTCATGATCCATCTGCCTATAAAGCTCACATTTTAGTTGAACAACTTTTACTGTATTTGAGGATGAAGCCTTCGTGTTGCTTAACTATCGAGTTAAATTATCAATTTAGCCTGCATTTATGTCATTTGATCGACATATACAACTCCTTTTTGCTCACAAAGGTTTGCAGTTTGTCTACTCCGCTCGTTCATCCATAAACAACTATTACTTGTCATTTCTTCTAACAACTTTTCTCTTCATCTACCTTCTTCCTCATAAGTGATCCTCCTGAAGCCACATCAATTGTGCCTCTTGTATGTGGGGTTACTCTGTTATATAATGTTTGCAAAATAAATTCTTTAGGTAGGTTATGGTGTGGACATTTTCTTTGCAAGTCTTTGTATCGTTCTCACGCTTTATAAATCGATTCCCCATCACCTGCTGAAAGTTTTTGATCTCTTTGATAATCTTCGTAGTCTTGGTAGGGGAAAGTACTTTTCTAAGAAGGCACGAACTAATTGGTCCCAAATGGTGACATTAATCAGCTTGAGGGAATGGTACCAAGCTTTTTCTATATCCCTTAAGGTAAAAGGAAAGAGTCTCATTGTTACAGCATCCTCCGACCTCTGATGACAACGAAAGGTATCGCAAATTACAAAGAAATTGACAATATATGCGTTCGGATCTTCATTCGTTAATCCATAAAATTGCACATTTTTAAAGCATATTTAGAAGGGCTAGTTTGATTTCAAAGGAAGCTACTTGCACGGGGTGGCCTAGCTACACCTTGATTGGCTGTATTGAAGCCCGGTCTCATAAAGTCCATAAAGGTTCTCGATTGATGCCCTTGGTTTGCTCCTTGATCTAGCTCTTGGTGAAACTCCTTAGCCATTGTTTCTTTTATGATTTTTTCTTCTTCTTCACGCCGAGCTCTTCTAATTGAACTCTCTAAACGACTGATGTCAAGCTCTACAGCTTTAGCTATGTGACTCGAACTTCTTATAACTTTTGGTTTCATGCAAGAGCACAGACGCACAAAAAAAAAGGGAAGAACATAAAAACTTAAAACTAACCAAAATGAACTAAGAGAACTAAACTATTCTTTACCCTTAAAACACTTAAAACAAAAATAATTAACAAACTAACACAATTCTAACCTAAACACGTACTAAATGATTGAATTAACTGCTAAACACATATCAAACTATGCCCTAAAAAACAATGCAATTTACACTTATCAATTGCTCTTCACATTTAAGAAAGTAAAATGATATATTGGGTTACCCTTCACTCATCAAAAGAGACGTTGTATTGATTTCTCTTTATTTATTAAAGAATAGTTTATTAGTGAAATCAAAATTATAAAAGAAATTTGGGAAGTTGATAATAAGCATTTAAAGTGACCAAACCATTATAGATTTTAGTGTTATATTCTTTACCTTATTCTTAAAGCATATCTTAATAATTAATTTTTATCATTTTTATTTTTTATTATTCCTTCCTCCATATCCTAAAGTTTTTTGAGAAATTAAACTATTTATTGAATAAAAATGGTTGAGGTATTTTTGATACAACAAGGACCCTTCTCAAGTCCAATTATACATGTAATCTTTCTCCTAATTTAATATTCTACCCCTAATAGTCATAGCTAATTTCTCCTTCCGTGTTTGCTTTACAACCCTAAATTATCATTTAACTCAATTGACAGATGCAATTATTTGATTAGAAGATGGATCTCAGGGTAATCGTCGCTATATATCTTGTTCTCCCCCTTTTATCATCTATCTGATTTGCATTTTTTTTGTCTTTCAGCTTAATTACAAAGAGGAAGTTGCACTCTTAGATGTTGGAGGTTTCCTTCTCAATGCCAATGTAGAGGAGTCACTTAATTTGCCAACTTATAAGCTTCGATGACCTTTGTTGTTCAACATGCATTTTATGTGTAACATCCCGTTACCTGCAGGAAGGTTAGAATTATAAATATGAGTGACCAAAGAGAGCTTAGAAAAGCATTTCATGCTCATGCATAATATGACATATACATACACATGAATAGTGAATTTTTCTGCACATGAAAATAACTGTACATGCATTCATGAATAATTCTGGGTATAATTGGGATTGATTTGTGAATTTTGAGAATTATGAATGTTTTTACATTGAAAATTTTACGGGTTAGTGGAATTGTGATATTTTTGAATTTTGGTGAT
>JAOTBA010000066.1:0-19558 GCA_025629845.1 Erythroxylum squamatum
CTAATTTCCTAGAAAATTGGAAAAATAGAAAACAAGTTTTTCTTGAAAAATTGATCTATTTTTTTATTAATAAACATGTTTTCTAATTATTTTCTATTTTATGAAAAAAATTCTAGAAAACTAGAGAATTTTCAGAAAGTAAACGCACCCTTTATGTCTCTCAACCACAAAAAACATATGATTCCTACTGTTTATGGATTCAAATTGTAACTTTTCTTATTTGCCTACGTTTGGGAAGTCTTCAATCTTATTGAATATCAAAATTCTTAATTTTTGGTTTCCAAATCTTACAATATAATTCTAGCTTTTTATAATTAGGGTTTATGAAGAGTTTAATGTGAACTTTTGATATTATTGTTGAATTCCAAATTGATTTTAGAAGTGTAGTGTTTGTGATTTTAATTCTAAAATTTTAATCAAAAACAATCAAACAACTTCAATCAAATTGTAGAACTAAAAGATGAATCTAATATCATTGTTGGAAAATTAGAATAAGATCTGAACCCCCATGCAACGGAATAAGAATAAAATCTTTTTGTTTGATTTTCTGAAAGTCTAAAGTTCTTAAATTTTATAACATGATTAATGCATAAAATAAAATAAAGCTTGAATCATATTTTGTATTTTATTGTAAAGCTTGATCTTTTTTTTTAATCATTTCCCTCTAATTATTTCTAAAATTAGTTCATCTCAAAATAGTTTAAAAATGATTGTTTTTTTTGTTTTTTGCCAAGATATAAAATCCATAATTTTATTTATCAAGATATAAAATCTATTCATTGATACAAAGATGGCAAATTTTAGTATGTACTCTACTAATTGGATCAATCGAGAAAACTCTAAATTAATACATTATCATTTGATCCACTATAAATTAAGGAGAATTAATAATTAAACAGAAGCATGAGCTTCACAAGATATCGTTAATATAAATCAATGCACTTGGACTTTGTTATAGTTTTTGAAATGACGACATAGCTCAAATCATATTACTGAATATAAAGTCCAAGTATGCGAGTAAAATAACATTGGCAATGGCGTCCATGAAACCGAGAATAGCAAACTTCAGCGCACATTTACGTTAACCACTCCCTGAGCAAATAAAATATTAACATGAAATAAAACCTGATCGGATCTGATCCGCACCGTTGATGTTTAAAGCCTATAGTATTTATCACCTACCATAACCTTAAAACGAAAACCCATTTCTAATCTCTTCATCTCTCGCTCTGTGTTAGTTGTGTCCAAAGTCAGATGTCTATGTCTCAGATATGTATGATTCTTCTAATGTGCACCCTTTTACCTCCTTCCTCTAAAGCTGCGTCAGGATCTCGCTCCATCCTCCGAGCGATCGGGGACGAGAACAAGCCGCCGCCGGACTTCGCCGTTGAGTTAAATGTCTCGAATTTTGATACGGTTCTTAGGGACACGCCGGCTTCTTTTGCTGTTGTCGAATTCTTCGCCCACTGGTCAGTTCTCTTATACGCTTGATCCTCACATCTATTGTTTTTAGCTGTTTTTAATAATGTATTTCGAACGTTTATGCACTCAGCTTATATTTTTGGGCTGAATTTGAGGTGAGTGGAAATGGTGGTTGAATGGATTGGATTAATGAGATAGACTTGTTTGATGTATTGCCTGGTTAAACAGGCGCGTGTACGTGGCTCTGATGAATGTTTTTTGGTGGGGGGATGATGGAATTCTGCGGCTTAATTTTGTAGCCCTTGTTTGGACAAAAGTAATCTTTTTGAATAAGAAGATTCTTCTTTTATTCTCTTTAGGCTGTGCATCAGTTGAAGGGATGATGATGTTCCACCTTTTGAGCAACCTGTTGGTCTCTAGAGGACTGAATAGGGTGATTATCCTCCTGAAGAAATTAACCAGTTAATGCCAATAGGAAACTTAGAGACAATTGGCAACGTTGAACGCTGCATTCTTTTCAAGTGATAAAACCTTTTTGCCTCTTATCGTGGTATTGGACAGTTAACCTGAACGTGAGAATTTTGGATAGCAAGATCTGTTCTCCGAGTTGGTTATGATCACTTTTATAACCTTTCCACCTGACTGTTAGTTGTATACTAGTGTCACGGGATGTCAATGCCACTTATTCCGGCTCTCTTTTGGCTGAGTTCTGTTATGTCCTTCTAAGCATGATCTATAAACCTTTGCCCATCAGCAGTTTGTACATGCTTATTGCTCTTCCTTTTTATCTTAGAAGACAGCATTGACACTTCATGTATAATATACTTCTTATCGACAAAATTTTCTCTGATTATTGGGATTAATTATTTCTTCATGAAAAAAGATCTTTACTCGTGTCTCCTCCGCCGTAAAATCAAAATTTGAAACATTGGTAATAGTAGGCACAAAATGTAATATAAAATTCTGAGATATTGAAATTCCTGCGTTATAGGCTCTATTTATAATCTGATTTTGGATTAGCCTATTTAAAGTTTTTTCCTTTATTTAATTTTGTGTGTAGCATCTCTTATGTCAAGATAAGCCATTTGATGATATTTTTCTCTTTGAACTTCTGTTTTTCAGGTGTCCTGCTTGCAGAAATTACAAGGTATTCTGAGGAATGATTTCTTTCTTAATTTGGATATGAATTTCTTATTATTTTTATTAATTGAACTTCAAATATGCAGCCGCACTATGAAAAAGTTGCAAGGCTTTTTAATGGACCTGATGCTGTGCATCCTGGTATTGTTTTGATGACAAGGGTGGACTGCGCATTGAAGGTTTAATGCCTACATTATACACACTTCAATATTCTTTTCTCGTGGCTTAAAGTTATTCTAGTTGTAGGTGGCCTGTTTCTTGGATGGAACGCTGCTTATTAAAACTCAGCATCTTTCACCATAATTGTGATTTGAGGCTGTGTCTTTGGATCCGTGAAATAAAGTTGGTTATGAGTTGGTTGGTGGAGTATTTAATAATAAGTTTGCATGTTTTTCTGATACATCAGGTGGAACATTATTTTCTCAAAACTATCAAAAACTTATTTATATGTATTTTAGGATTATTTCCACCAAGGACACGCAAAACATTACTTGAATTACCAAATAGATCCTTTCATCTTCTTAGTGATTAGTTATTACCAGCACAATTCTAACTGTGAGGTTCTTGACTTTGTAATATTAATGCAAATCTTGGTTCCTTCTAACGTGAAAGTCACATGTGGAGGTTGTGATATATTTTCGATTGAAGTTTCAGAATTTGATAAGAGCCTTTGCTTTTATCAATATTGGAAGATGGGGAGACCATAATTATTTTTGTTATTGCTAGTGCGGCATATCTTTGGTTTCTGCCCTGATCTTTTGGAATTCTACTGCTAGAACTGCTGAATCTGTTATTTTTTATATCTTCCTTAATGTTCCTGCATTTAAAATCATTTTGTGATGACTTGTCCCCTTTTGACTTGTTTGGCAGCACAGGCAAATAGTAAACTCTGTGATAAATTTTCTGTAAGTCATTATCCTATGCTTTTTTGGGGCCCATCGTCTAAATTCGTGTCTGGCGGTTGGGAACCTAAGGAAGAGAAAAGTGAATTTTCTGTAATTGATGACGGACGGACTGCTGAACGGTTGCTTAATTGGATTAATAAGCAATTAGGCAGGTATGCAGTGTTCAGAACAAGCAACAGTTGATTAAATCATGACTGTTTGAATTGTTTTTTGCTTTGTATTTAACATGATAAATTGTTATCAAGAATAGTTTCCTAAGATTCAGTCTTCTCCTATGTTGATGGTTAACTTAAAAATGACCTTATTCAATCTTTGATCTGAGAAATGCATCAAGGATTATTTGGGTGGAAGATATGTGGGGACGAAACAAATGAGTTGATCTGTTTCATATTTCCCTCTGCTATGGGAAACTTTACAAATTTGATAAATGTGTAATTATAATGTTTGTTCCAGTTTTCATTGAGGAAGCTATATATGTAGATGAACTTATCTCCACAGTAATGTCTGTAGCTTCACTCCTTGTTATGCTTTCTTCAGTTTCTTTAGTAGTTGAATTCTACCTTTCTTTCTAATTTCGTGCAGTTCATATGGTTTGGACGATGAGAAATTTGAAAATGAGAATCTCTCTTCGAATATATCAGACCCTGGACAGGTTGTTTGCCTAATTTTGGTTACTTAAAAGTCATTTTGTCCACGTAACAAATGCTAAATTTCTACTATACATGGTTCGTTAAAGATCGCACGTGCTGTCTATGATGTTGAGGAGGCGACATCCACAGCCTTTGAGATTATATTTCAACTCAAGGTATGGACTTTATTCGATCATGTTTCTTCATGTTCCTGTCGTCTGATCTACTTCACCTATAATTGATATACAGACTTTATTTGATCATGTTCGTGTTGTCTGATTTACTTCACCTATAATTGATATTCTTTCTATGCAGATGGTAAAATCAGAAACTCGGGCATCACTTATCAAATTTCTGCAGCTTTTAGTTGCTCATCATCCTTCCAAGAGGTGAAGGCGTCTTTATGGAACAGAATTCTTTGTAGATGTGGTGATTCCTTCATTTGTTCACTTTAGATTAGTCTTGTGTGTTAGGTGCCGGAAGGGCAGTGCAGAATTTCTGGTAAATTTTGATGAGTTATGCCCACCAGATATATTGCGTATTAGTAAAGAGGAACGTGCTGGTAATAGCAAAGGCATCGTGATGAATTACCCAATTTGTGGAAAAGAAGTTCCTCGAGGATATTGGGTAGGTAGAAATTTATTTTCCCTTAGAATGAAGGGCCTGACCTAAAATGATGCAATTTAAATGCTTCCCCAACTTTTCCTTCAGAGCTGGCAGTTATGTGCTTAATGCAGTTTTGATCTTTGTCTGCAAATCTGCTTGTGCAATCTACATCCATCAGACATGTTTGAATTTCTGTGTAACTGATTGAAGCACTATTACATTAGCAGACTAACCATGATATAGGTCCGGAGTGCATGCTTTTGTGTTTTTCTTTTATGAAACACTTTAAACTATTCACTTGTAATTTTCTACTGGCTGTACCATCATTCAAAGTAATCACTCCTATTGAATCATAATTTACTGGGGTGTTGGCTCTTGATTCTTTCTGCAATCTGTAAATGCCCCCATCAGATTTCTTCAAGTTTTGGAATGAAGCTTAGCATTTTCTGAACTTTGATTCAATTATTGGATATATTGCTTGTAAGTTAACAATTTTTCATTATGTTTATAATTAATAAACGTTGAGCTTATTGTGTTGATAAATCTTTTCATTGCCATATCATACCACGGTCCATGCAATTTGAAGTTCTATATGATGATGAAGCATCAATAATAATATGATCCATGTATTTCCTGTTATACTAACGATTTCAAGAAACAGGTGATTGATATTCACTGAGCATGACATTCATTTATGCCTTAGTGTGGTTATCTAAGCTAGCATCAGTTTTTCCTATTGATGAACTTAACTCTTGCTTCCTGCTGTTGTTGTTGTTGTACACTAGATACCTGATATCTATATATATTCTAAGTTGCTTATGGTGATCCTTTTCAGATGTTTTGTCGTGGAAGCAGGAATGATACCAGGGGCTTTAGGTAGGTAAATTTAGTAGAGAATATAACACTCAGAAAATTTAGTGTCCTTGTTAATCTGATGCAAGCAACTATAAGATAATCTAAAGTTGTATTTAACAGCTTACCTTCAGTGGTTCATCTGTCTTTTCATTTGCAGCTGTGGTTTATGGGTTCTATTCCATTCACTTTCAGTACAGATTGAGGATGGAGAGAGCCAATTTGTATTTACATCTATATGTGAATTTATTCACAACTTCTTTATTTGTGAGGAATGTCGGCAACATTTTTACCGCATGTGTTCAAGGTAAGGAAACTCAGAATATGGAGCTATAAGCTGTTGTTGCTTCTTACTAATTATGGGTTCAACTAATTTTGCAGTGTTAGTCATCCTTTAAACTCATCTCGGGAGTTTGCCCTTTGGTTATGGAACACTCACAATAAAGTCAACGAGAGGTTAATGAAGGAAGAATCGTCTCTGGGAACTGGTGATCCCAAGTTCCCAAAGATCATATGGCCTCCGAAACAGCTATGCTCAACTTGTTATCGGTCTCGTAGTCGAAGAGGAAGTGGATTGAGTCAGACTGATTGGGATGAGGATGAGGTATACAAGTTCTTGACAAATTATTATGGAAAAACCCTGACATCTCTGTACAAAGACAAAGGGAGTGTTGAGAAAGAAGTGACTGATGGAGCTCTTGAGGAGTTAGTAGCCTCAACTAATGCAGTTGTTGTGCCTGTTGGGGCTGCCTTGGCGATTGCTTTTGCAAGCTGTGCATTTGGAGCGCTTGCTTGCTACTGGCGTTCACAGCAGAAGAGTCGGAAGTATTACCACCCACACTCTTTAAAGAACATATGATATTTTGGAGTGTAGTGAGCGTTTCCAAAAATATATTTTTTTCTAATAGAAACTAATGAAAAAGTATAACCTGGAAAAAAAAGAAAAGAAAAGAGGGAGAGTGGAATTTGATTGCTAGAAAATGAAAATTTTCTTATTTGTTTTCCTTCCCCAATATTTCAGGCCAAGGAGGAAGCCGGAACTAGATAGTTAACGGACAAAAGTATACACAGCTATTTAAGGTGCCCAGTCGGGTGAGAGTGATACTGTCAGAATAGGAATTCAGATCACAACCTTGCTAGATTGCGCGAGACCTGCTTTGAGGTCCTCCTTTGTAACCTTACCCGAAATTTTCCTCAAGAATGTTTTAATTTGGACTGTACAGATCCATATCTTAATCTTACGTTTGGAAGATAAAGCTGCTCATTTGTTACTTGTTTACTTGCACTTCAATTACGAGTCGTCTTAACTATTTGAAAACACATTTTAAGCATATGGTTGCTGTATTATGGAGTCGGGTCTCATCCTTCGTGACTCCTGCACATCCACGGGCTCTGACAATAGTTAAGTCAGGTTATCTTAACTATTCGTAGCTACATTTAAGGCTGGATAGGGATTGCTGATGATCCAGTCCTTTTGAGAAAGCTATATATGAGGGCAAGCAAGCATAGCAGTTGGGAATTGGGATTGATGTGAGTTACTAGTCCGTCGACCCAACCTCATAGATTCCATCTAGCTTTGATGCCTTTGGCAGTGCAGGCTTCTTCTCTGATGCAGTGAACTGTCCATCTGAGCAAGTTCATTTGAAAGGCGCAAAAAATACAGAGTGATTAATAGTATTGAGTACGTGTTTGTCTTCCTCGTCCTCCCTTAACAAGAAAGAATCGGTTGCCAATGCAACAGTTTAACTTCACTGTCATTTTCTCTACCTTGTATCTTTCTTTTTTCAATAAGTAAATTGTTTGTATATACAGAGAAGTAGTTACCTAACTGTACAACGTCTTAAGAGATAGGCAACAATAGAATTCACATTTTAAAACCCAGTAATAATTGGTGTTCTGCCGCTTCTGGCATCATACAGAAGAGAACTACTCTCAAACACCTCCAGTTGCGCTTCAGAAAATGAACTTGGAATCTTCTGTCTTTCACAATATTAAGGTTGGCAGGTGCTGCTGATCCCAAATTACCTTTCCTTCGCAGACAGATTATTGAAAACTAACCACATGAGTATCAGTTTGCAGAACTGATCGCTCAGTTTCTTCATCAGATGGAGTGAACGATGGACTTGGAGCACCCTGTTTGATAAATGAAGAAACAAATACAAGAATGTTTAAAACTCAAATAGGCATTAAGTGGTGATTAATGATACTTCATATCTTCACAATTGAAGCGAATATAGTAGCTAAACTCACTTGGTGGCGGCCTCGCTGTAGTGCACTTACTGCTCTTACAATGACATAGATTGGAAGAATAACTCCAGCAGTCCTCAGAAGTATCGACTGTCAAAGTAAAGAAAGTGTGAGTAACATTACAGAAAATTATTTGTTGATTTCTTTTTCTTGAATGTATAATATTTCACCTTCCTACCATAAATAATGGGAAAGAGATATCACTGCTTCCAGTAAGGATGAGTGGGAGCGTATGCCGTAAGATCAAAAGAACCATTAGCTGCAAAAAATTACACACCGTGAATGAACCTTAACCTTATGATCATAAAGCAAAATAATCAGACTTAATTACTGTCTAGCACACAGCACTTTCAATCTTTGGTTCAACAATATTGAGCTGTTAATAAATTTGTGCAAAATAAGTTGATAGAAGATGAGAACCATCAAAGTTTGCAGAGAGGAAGATATTTACCAGTACAGCAACCGACCGGCATAAGATTCCATTTCTTGTACTTGAAGTTGAATCTTCATCATCATAGTCAGTATTTAGGAAGTTGCCGTCAGTTGAAACCACTGCTATGAATCGCGGACCATGTAAATCCGTTCTAGATGCTTCCCAGTTTCCCCTGATACAAAAATGATGTAAAAGTGAAGTTTTGAGTCCCTGGTGATTGGTGACCGTGAAGACAAAAAACCAAGTACATTCTCTAGTTACCTGAAGTTCAAAGGAATACGACCAAGCTGGAACAGGGGCGGAGGTGCTGTATAACCAGGCTTGAATTGCTGAATTTCATAACATCAAAAAGGTATATAGCAATTTGACATCACAGGATAAATAGAAAATATAATAAATGTAAAGAAAGCCTACCACAAGAAGCATAGACACTTGGGAAAAACTTATATCTATGTGAATGAACCCACCTGGTGGCATATCTCACATGTAATGTTGCCCTTCTCATTACACCACCTCTGTACACATCTGCGGTGAGCGTACTGCAAGCACGGAGAATCAGATTGATCATCCAATGCAATGATTACATTTTAGTCTCAGAATACACAAAGGAAAACAGACCGTTTTAAAGTGGCATATCTCACTGTTTTAAACAGTGAACATTCTACAGTTAAGGAAAGGCAACAACAGTAATATGATGGAATAACTACATTAATAGTTTCTGGGCTCAAAACAAAACAAATATTCCAAGTTTCAAAGGATTGTGGAGTGGATTCAGGTAACTGAAACAGGAAAGGCATTTCTTTCTCAACAACTGAGATAATGCTTCATTGCCAGTTATGCTATCAGCAGTTGCAGGGTTTCTAAAGCCGTGCAACCAATTGCTCAACAATTATTTGAGATTAAGATGAAACCATCAAGCTTTTGTTGGACATGTGAAAAGCTCCATTTTTCATGATGAGAAAATCGAATCTCCAAAACCTCCAGTTGCTACAAAATGTCACTGGATCTTAAACATTATTCACAAACTTCTGATAGAGCTCTTTGTTTCAGGAAAAAGTCACCTATGTAGAAGAAAATCCATACATAGGCATTACTACTATGATTAAAGTTTGCTGTGATAAAAATCAAATTGTTCTGGTTGCATAACGGAAAAAGTTGTCTCCTTTTAGGACTGAAGCCTGAAGGGATGGGGACTTCGAGACGACACTCATAATCCTGTCATTTTCATACTTACCAAGAAAGAGGTGGTAGACCTAAACTAGTCTATTCTACCGTCGGAAGCCTAAAAAGTCAAAGGCGAAGACTTGACTCAAATCTAGATGACTGCATAGTTTTTGAAGTCAAAAACTCCATAAGAATATTCAAGTTTGGCATCCCAAACATGCAAGTAAATTCAAAGAAAAAAGATTTGGACCAAAACTGCTTCACAATTCAAACTATAAAATATGTTTACGTGTGGCTAAATAAAAAAGAAGAGTTAACATCTTCGGGCTTTTAACTATGCAATGAGCAGCTGGCTAATGAAACGAACCTTCAAGCTGCCGCGACATGCGCAGGGTATTTCCATATTTGAATCTTCATCCTCATCCTGGCAAATCCTGCACTCCACCAATTTCCTTGGAGTTGATATGTCTCCAAAATCAACTTTCTGGGAACACTTGTCAGTTTTGATGTCCTCAATTTTCGAAATCGGGGCTTGCATTGCCCGGTTTGTGCTTTCAATAGCAGCTTCCAACGTGGATTCAGTTATCAAGCGATCCACCAACAACACAAAATGATCACCCATCACCAATTTCTCCAAGCAGCCTGCGAAAAATCAATTTCCACTGTTCGTTTTAACGTTCAGTGATGCGGTTTCCAGCATAAGGAGTTGTTGCTCTCGCTTTTCTTCACTCAAGGCCCTGAAAACCATAATTCCTCATTCTTAGAACCAAACCAAATAAAAAAAAAAAAAAGGGTATAACTGGACAGAAAAGAATGTAAGAAAATGCGGCAAAAGGAATTTGGTTTCCAGAAGAAAGAAACACACGAAACAAACACCTTAAAAATTGAAGAAGCGAATTTGAAAAATCAATTGTTTGAAGTTAACTAAAAAGGGCTAAAGCGTCCTAAAGAACAAGATCTAAAAGGATCAAAAAGAGTGGGAGAAAACAAAAAAGGGCAGGAGCAACATTGTGAAGATCAAATAAGGGAAAAAGGAAACAAAAAAGGCTACCAAATCACACAGAGAGCAAAACAATAACGAGAAATGGACAAGATCTAGTTAAGAAAGACACCTCCAAAAGTTGCACGAATAAGAAAGAGAGTGTACCCAGAAACGAAACAAAGAGAACAAGAAAAGGAGAACGAAGGAAAGATCAAGTCAGAAAAAAGAAAAGATGAGAGCTTTACCAATACGAGGACAAAAAAGGGAATAAGCATCAACGCAAGAAAAGGGATGATAAGAAAAAAAAAGTGGACAAAGTAGAGACTTACAAGAAGGGGGATCTAAATATTCTTGAAGCTAAGAAAACACTACCTCTTTCGAATTCTCTGTTTGGGGATCAAGCAAGAGATGGAGTAAAGGAACTCAAAACATTTAACAGAACAGAAATTTGGCGTAGCTCATTCATGAACAAAGTTTGCTCCTTTACAAATTTATTTAAGCAAGCTTTGAGCCTAGAAACCGGGCAGGACCCCGTCTTCTTGTCAGGTGTGTCTGGTCAAAGTTGGGAGCTTTTGGTTGTGATATATATATATTATGATACATGTATTGACAGAGTTTTCTTTTTTATCAAATGCGCTCATACCGGTTTATGCTTCCCTTGTCAGCCTTTTACTGACCGTTTTTCCCGTTTTTGATAACAACCTACAACTTTAATAAATTCAAGAATTTCAATGCATAACATTAACTTATTTGACAAAGTCGCTTTTAATTAAAAAAAATCATCTAAACTCACATCCAATACATTATTATAAAAAAAAGTAGTTACAAAATTAGTGCAAAATTTCTCAATTCATTATCATCCAACTATTTCAACTTATTTAAATCAAATAAGAATTTAAAAATATTGTCAAATGTCGTTAATTGTTTAAATTTATTTTTTAACAAAGTAATTATCATATCAATAGCAACTAAAAGTGCTAAAAGAGAGGTGAGCTATTATACAGGGCAGATAAAGATATAATATGCTAATAAAAGTACATTTTCTTTTAATAAAATATCAAATATAACGAAAATGTCGCAATAATTATTTTTTTCAAAATTTTACGATTAATTTTAGATAAATGTTCATTCATTCTAATCTAACTACTTGTGGAAGCTACTACAAATTAGTTTATCCTAGAAGAGATATTATCTTATTCATCTAAAAGTTTAAAATTTATTAAAATTTCTACTCTCTAAAAATCGTCAACCTCACGCTAGGGGCTATTGAAACTTTTTATTGAAAGCTAGAGTTTAAATGAAAAGTCAAAGATTAAAATTTTAATTACAGATCAAGATCAAATATTATTATACTAAATAAAATTACATTGTTGTTAATAAAGATGTTAGCATATATCTCAATTGCCGCTGGAATCAAACTCCTGTTTAGCTCTATTCAATAAAGCTTAAAATTCAGAATAAAAAATTCAATCAAAATATTTTTACTTTTAGCTTCTACGACATAAAGTGTCTAGAAACTTTTTGGTATATATAAACATCTTGAAAAACATTTATTGACTTTTCAATTTCTACCGTTTTTAATGAATAGATTTATTAAAGTTTTAATTATCAACTCTTTTAATAAATAGATTTATTAATTTATTAATTTTAAATCTTTTAATAAATAGAGCCTCTATGAATCTAGGCCCTAAACAAGTACCCCTTCCTGCCCTTACCTAGGCTGGGCAATGCCTAGATCAACTTAAGGATATATACCTTGGCTAATTTATTTTTTTGCTAGATTTAATGCATTAATGCTTTCATTATTTTAACCTATAAAATTAATATCAAAACCCATACTACCATTAAATTGAGTTACTAAATCAAATGATTTAACATTGTGTGTATATATGCCATTGATGGCTCGTTATTAATAATTGTTGGTGCTGTGGGATATGATTGCCCATAATAATGTTTAGCGTTCATTGGATAGTTCTTCTTGTCAATGAACAATTTGTGTGGTTTGCTTACCAATTAATCGGTTTTATTTTGATAATTTGTTTGAATAAGTGTTACAGCTACAATTATTTTAAGGAATCTCTTATCTTTCAATTATACATGCTATTAATTGATAAATATCTTTGATTGCTTATTTAGTACGCAACGAAGAAGAGTTCAGAAGCAATTGAATTAGACTAAGTAGCGTCACCCAGAATTGACCTTTTGATTCATACCTTATTTAAGCTAACTTAGGTATCTAGTTGGGTCTCCTCTCTAACGAGTTGCACTGCAATTAATTTCTGGTCAACATGTCCGTCTTAATGTTTCTTCACTTTGATTTTCTTGCCTCCTTTTTAACTTAAAGCAGCCTGATTAAAGTATCACTAAACTTTTGGGCCATAACCAATTATTAATAAACACATTAAAGAACATCCGAATCAATTTGACAAGTTGTTGTTGAACAACCTTTTACTGGTTTATTTCCAAGGACGTGCAAATATTGTAAGCGTTGGTTAGTTTAGTTAACGAGCTACCTATGAGATTAAAAGGAATAAGGTTTTATTCAGGATGTAACGCAATATAGGTTTAGTAGGTGAGCTGATCATCATCTATTATTAGCCAAAACCTGGTTAACTTACTAGTTTCTTCAGCTTGTAATCAGTCGTCTTCCACGTAGCAAGCATTGAAATATAAAACAAATAATGGGTTAAAGGGTATTAAGGTAACCATTTCCCCAGGGCAATCAGCAGATGATTAGTACATAAACCGATTGTATACTACCACTGATAAATACCTGAATAAGCGATATTTATTGGGCCAAGAGCATCCCCTCGAGTACATTACCCACAATCGAAGTAAACATATTAGCAACAGGACCTTCTTCAAAAAGGTCCAAGGGGTAAGCTACATAAGTAATATATTGATTTTCTTCTCCAGCAACCGGCTCGATGTGATAGCCTCGTCCTTTATAACGATCAAGACTGGTCAGCCCATCGGTCTACACAGTTGTCTATGTACCAATAGAAGATTCAGCAGCTACCACTGCCTCCGCTTCCTCAACTTGAAGAAAACGTGGGCTAATCGTAGATATCATAACAAAGCACTTTCAACCAAACTATATAAAACATACTCTAATATTTTGAAACGATTAAATTAAATTTAAATATTTTTAAAACGTTCAAAATATCCTATCAATTAAATTACAAGTCAATGCTAATATGACATTATTTTTATTTTAAAATAAAAAGTAGGCTTTACTAATATATGACAAATGGTATCTACTGACTAAAATATATAAATGTAAGCCTCATTACTATATGACAAATGGTATCTACTAAATGAAAATGTATAAATAGCGAGTCTCACAGTCATATGAAAATGAGACATACTTTTTGGTTAATTTAGAAAAATTATTATGTGGCATTAAAGTTTTCTTTTGATTTAGAAAATAAAAATAATGTCATATTAACATTTAACTGATATAGAATTAATCCCATCAAATTTTTTGTCTATTTAAAGTGTGTGATAAATATTTTAAAAACGTTACGGTTCAATTTAAAATTTGAAAATGTTATGATTCAAGTTGTATTATCTTGTTGACGTTGAAATTCACAACACACTTTTGGCCCGAATATTAAACATTGTGGAGCAAGAGATTGAAATATATTTTTATTTAATTAACAAATAATGTTATAAAAATATTTTGCTTTAGTTTGTTATTTATAAAGACTCACTCTTAAAATTTGTAAAAAACAAAAAAAATAAATTTACTTAATCAATTTTATTTGACAATTATGTACTATAAATATTGAAATATATTTTTAAAATAAAATATTTGTTACATTTCATCGCTTAATAATTTTTGTATGAACAAGAAACGTGACAAATAGATTTGGGAAATTATGGGCCGAGATCCACTTAATAAGAACTTAAAACCGGTGAGGCCCAGGGGTAGTTTGATAATTCCGTGAGTAACTGATTACTTGTAACTAACATTTAAACCAAAACAGTGGACCAATTGATTCGCTCCACGTGTTAAGCTTTTACCGCCAAGATCTATCTAAACCTGTAGGCCATTCCTCGAGAAGCCATTCTCCAAAACTCTCCCATTAATGGCGTCTCGAACCCTCACAACAGCTCTCCTTCTCCTCTCTTTTATCTCCCTTTCCTCCGCCATCCGGGACGGAACCCTCCTCACTGCTGCTGACATTCTTTCCAGCTCCGGCTACCTATCCATGTCCCTCACTCTCCAAATCATCTCCAAATCCGAAGCCCCAAACTCTCCATCTCTCACCATTTTCTCGCCCACCGATCAAGCCTTCGTTCTCTCCGGCCAACCGTCTCTGTCTCTCCTCCGATTCCACTTCTCTCCCCTCTATTTCTCTCTCACCACCCTGAAGTCCCTATCCACTGGCTCCAAAATCCCCACCCTTTTCGCCAATCACTCGCTTGTCGTCACTTCTAAAGTGTATGACAATAGTGATATAATCTCGTTGAATGGGGTAAACATTAATGGGTCTCCTTTGTATGACGACGGGTCTTTGATTATTTTCGGAATCGCCCATTTTATCGATCCGGCTTTTGAAGTTGAAGGTCCAGCTCCAGCACCTGGAGTCAGAGGCATCAACGGCGGATGCTCTGTTAATGGTGACAATGGTGAGCAATTCTCGTTTGAGGAGGCTATTGGGGCTTTGAGGTCAAAAGGGTACTCAATTTTGGCCTCCTTTTTGGAGCTGCAATTGGTGGGGTTAATGGATCGGAATCTTCGGATAACCGTATTAGCTCCAGTTGATGAAGCGTTGGAGAGTAGTGCAGGGAATTTTGGGAAGTACTCTTCAATATTTCGCAGGCATGTTGTACCTTGCAAGATTTTGTGGAGAGAGTTGGTTGGTTTTAATGATGGGGCTGTTTTAGAGACTTATATGGAGGGGTTTAGGATTAGGGTAACACGATCTGGTGATATTCTGATGCTTAATGAAGTGCCCATTAGTTGTCCCAATTTGTATCAGAATGAGTGGCTAGTCGTTCATGGTCTACAAGGTATGCTTGAAGAAACTGAGAAGGCCATCGGAAAATAAAAGTAAGATTCTTGATAGTGTGCCCTTGCTGCCTGATTTTGTTGAACATGCTGATACAGATTTGGTATATTTGACATGGTTAAAACAAGTGTTCTTTTTTTTTAAAAAAAAATTGTACTGTGTAACAAGTAATACGAGCTCTTCACAATCCTTCTATAAATTCCAGGAGTAGTTGCTTGTTTCCCTACTTTCCTGTGTATTGTTATTTCATAGGAAAGGGAATCAGGGATAACGTCAGAAATACAAGCAAAGCAGCAAACTTTGTTACAAAAGTTCTAACACCTAATTGACAAGAACTGAGGATGAAGTATCACATTGATACCTTCAACCGTGAAAAAGAAAGCAAATCCAATAATCAAACTCAAAAATCAAAATAGAAATAGAAATTGCGTTTCGTTCTTATTATTTGAAAATATTTATATTTATAGATTGATTTATTAGAATACCTAAATATATATCATAATTTAAAATATTGTTCACCATCTTCAGATGTGGTCTTGTGTCATAGTAAACTTTCGGATGTCCTGATTCCTGAACAGAATGCTTCATTGGAAAAGAAGTTTTAATCTTCATTACCAAGTACCCATAAGCTCATTGGCCTTTCTAAAGTACTGCAATCTAGACGTGATTTTTGTAAGTAGTTATGTATTAAATTGGTATTTAATTAATATTTTAATTTATAATTATGAGTAGTTTTATCAAATTACTATTTGTTTCATAATTTTTATTTGAAGAGGATTCTTCTAGCATATTTGGTGCGATTTGTTGGAATCTTTATATAAAAACAAAGTCGTGACAACTTTTGGACATAATTACTGGACACTAAAATTCTCATAAGGACTAAAATTTTAAGTAGGGTCCACCATATTTGATTACGATATGGTATGATATCAATACTGATCAATACAAGGTATTGTTTGATATAAATTTCTTATTATTTAGAGAGGTCTTATTATCACCATCATTCAAATTCATTATAACAAATAACGTGTCAACATTTTTTCATTCAAGATTATCTTCCAAGTTATTATCATTTATTAAACTTGATTTCTCAAAAACTCTATTTGCTAAAATATCGATATAGTTAAAGCAAATTGGATATGTAGAACTACTTGTTCTATTAAGAGTCATAGTAAACAAATAAAATTAAATTATTCAAAAATTATGAGAAATTATATTTAACTTAATAATGATAATTACATACCTTTCTCAAATCTTCAAATTGTATTAAATAAAGACTATGTCATTCAATGTTTTATATTCTAGTCTATTCGTTTTCTTAGAATATATAAATTCAAATATGCTTATTTTTTTTTACATCCTGTTAATCTCACACATTGACTCATAATTTGAATTGTAAACATTTATAACTTTGGAACACCACTTCTGAACTGGTCTCACCAAGTAACTGTAAGGCAACAAAAATAACCTTTTAAACAAATAAAGTGATAATTAATTTCCAACAAGTAACAAATGTGAAAATATATATATACTTGAATTAAGTTTGTCTCTTTTGCAATGGTCATCCTAAAATCACTAGAAGTTATAGCATTTTTCCATTAACTTTATCTATATTTGTTAAACTTGGTCTAAAATAGACATTAGGATTTAAAAATGTCCCAACTATAAAAAATGGAGAATAAATTTGCCTTTTCGATCTTTCACTGATGATTACAAGATAAGGTGTATAAAAAAAAGACCTATTTTTATATTGATCTTAATTGCTTTCTTTACTCGGGCATCATAAAAATGACTTACTATTGCCTTCTCATCACTATCAGTCAGACGAAGTACTTTCACTAAAAGCTTACAAACTCGGATGATAAATTGAAATTATGAACAAAATTTATGATCTTCAAGTATAATTATAGAAACCTTTATTCCAATATTAGTAAAATGATGCCATTTTTAAAATAAAATAAAATAAAATAAATAAATAAATAAATTGTCATGGTCTCGTATCTGCAATCGAGTTACAGGGCGATTCACGGAGAAATCAAAATGCGATTCTTCGAGAGACGAATACTTGTTGGTTTTTCTACCTTTACGACCTATGTTGAATTGTGGAAGGGGGTTTGTTAAGAGAGAACCCACCGATCTTAATAAAACTGAATTTGCGAATAATTATTATTCCCCTTCTCTGTTCTAACATATAACTTTATTTTAAACAAAGATCCAATAACTACTTCCTATAAAATAAGGTTCGACTACGTATAGAACTTAAAAGCTAACAACTAGGATAATATCTAGGAATTTAAAAACAATCCAACTTAATCCATAATTTAAAACAATCCAACTTAATTAATAAAACCACTATAGCTGAAACTCAAGAATGATGGAACTCAACATCACTTGTTACCCATTTGTGCTCCATATCACTTGTACACGTGTCTCCTAAAAAGTCTGTCTATAACATCACCCCCTCCCTTAATACCGCGTTTGTCCTCAAGCGAAAATGAAGGAAAACGAGTATGAGGGAGAAAATATCCTCCCAAGAAGCTTCAGCAGGGGAGAGACCCTCCTAATGAACCAAGGCTTGGGGCTGGTTCTGAAATGTACGATAGTCCAGGATAGTTTGAGGATGAGGATGTGTTTCACGTTGAGAGAGAACTGGTAAAGAAGGTGCAATAGGTACTGAAGTCCCATGAAAAGGCTTAAGGTAGGACACATGAAAAATTGTATGTAATTTGGAAGTGGAGGGAAGGTCCAGCTTATAGGCCACAAAACCCACGGAAGCAAGAATGCGAAAAGGGCCGTAATAGTGAGGAGAGAGTTTAGTGTACCTATTGTTAGCAAGGCTAAGTTGGCAGTGAGGATGGAGTGTAAGAAGCACTAAATCCCCAACCTTGTATTGAACTTCACGATGCTTAGCATCTTAAGCTACTACCATGGATTGTTGAGCTTAAGTTAGACGGTCACGAAGGTGTTTAAGCATTAAATCTCGTGACTTCAGCTCTCAATCGACGGCTTTCGGTTAGCTAAACTTGGGCAATAAGAGGGCATAGTTTGTGGAGAGCGTCCATACATTACCTCAAATGGAGTAGTCTTGAGAGAGGGGTGGTAACTGGTGTTATAACAATATTCAGCCCAAGATAACCATTGATGCCAGTGATGAGGTCGATCACTAGTAAAGCAACGCAAATACATCTCAATAGTGTGATTAACTACCTTTGTTTGTTTATCGCTTGGCGGATGATAAGCAAACTTAAAGCAAGCTTGGAACCACTCAAGCGAAATAGTTCAGTCCAAAAGTAGCAAGTGAAGATGACATCACTGTCACTATCAATTGTTTCGGGTAATCTGTGAAGTCTGAAAATATGATCAAAAGATAAATGGGCCACACTCACAACAGTATATGGATGAGACAGAGATAGAAGATGAGCATATTTAGAAAATTGATCGATAACAACCAACAAAACATTTTTCCCTTAAGAAATGGATAGCCCTTCAATGAAATCCATAGATATATTGGACCAAACCTGTAATGGTATAGGTAGGCGATACAAGAGGCAGCTGGATGTAAGTGTTTTGTCTTGTAACACTAACACACAAGACATTGTTGTACAAAGGAGAAAACAAAACTCTTCATTCCCTTCCAATAAAAGTCTTGAGCTATTCGGTGGAGCGTTTTCTGATAACCCTCATGACTGTTGTCATGTACAGTAGACAGAATTGTGGTGATCAGCAGAGATGTGGGGAGTATGTACGTCCTCCTTTTGTAGAAGATTAAGTCATCATTATACTCCCACGATTCGACTGCTTCATTCTGGGCTCTGTTGGACCTCTTTGCGTAGCTGCAGCATAGAGATTACAACCAGTGTGGCATGGTCCTGCATATGTCGTGACAAGGCTTCGACTACCTTATTATGTTTTCTGGCTCAATATTCCATCACAAAATCAAAACCCATGAGCTTACTCAACCAGTGCTACTGTGGGGTAGTAATAATTCACTACCCCAACAAATATTTGAGGCTATAATGATCTGTCCGGATGAGGAAATGTCTGCCCCATAAACAGGGACGGATCCAGAAATTATTTTGAGTAGGGGCAAAATATTTAAAGTACTCTTATATTACTGAAAAAGATACAAATATTTGTATATTTGATAAACAAAAAATTAC
>JAOTBA010000068.1:0-11295 GCA_025629845.1 Erythroxylum squamatum
GTTCGGTTAACCTTATTTACAGGTTCGGTTCATGCGGTTCAGGTCCGGTTCACAGGTTCGCGAGTTTTTTTGAACACTCCTACGTCAGACATTGTAATAATTTTGAATATAAATCTAGTATCAAATACTCATAAGCATAAATTATAAATATATATGATATCTATCATATCATGTATTGGTAAGAAATGTCATGCAGTTATTTTCTTCTTATGACAACTATTATCATACTATAATAATTCCTTTAATTATAGTCCATATTTATGCTTTTAGCATACAACTTCTTGCATCATACTATCATAGTGTTGACATACATCTTATATAAAGTCATTAAAGTTTATGAGACATTAGTCAACTCAAAATGTCATTACATATTGTCATCTATATGATTTTTACATATCTCTTAAACTTTCTCACTAAATTCTCAACAGGGATTAATAGAAAAGTTACATGATGGACATACAATTTTCTATCTAACTTTGAGAACTCTTCTTAAACATAACTTATATTTAAGAAATTTGGTTCACTAAATCTTAGAATCAAATATAATATGCAAAGGTAATTTATACTAAGAAAAACATATAAATATAAGAAAAAACAAGTAATAATTTATATTTCATAACTAACAAATAAGGTCAAAATTTTCATCATGTATTTACTTACTCTTACAATTTTATTTGAAATAATAGTACTCACTACAATTTGGAAAGATTACTCTAATCTCTTTAGTAGGCTAGAATATCATTCAAATTTAGTTAATCTTGAGTTTGCTTAACAAACTAACTAAACTTAAATTAGGTAAATAATAACTTTATCAATCACATCTTACGGGACTTCTAGATCTGTTTGGTGACAACTCTTGTGAAAACATATCTGATGTGTTATTCCTAACTTGCATCTAAATTCATATGATCATGAATTTACTCATCCGAATCACACAAATTTAGTTAAGTAGGATCAATTATTATAAGCCTAAACATATTTGGGTTACAACAATCTTGAGTTTGCTCAACAAGCCTAACAATAAACAAAACTCTGGTTTATTCTTATAACAATGGAAGGAAACAATCGTGCATGTACTTAATATTTTTAACGAAAGAATTAATTTCAAATAGTCTCATCAAATACAAAATTACATGTAATAATATCACATATATAAAACATACAATATAACATGCATCTAACATATATATTAAACATATAAACAAAATATGCAACTTATGCACTTGTAATCAAATTATATGCATAAAATATTAAGCTTCAATTTATTCAAGTAATTAATCTTCATAATCTAAAATAATATTTCCAACTTTTTGGATGATTAAATCATATTAAACATATTGACTCCTAAATAAATTAAATTCTTACTCCAAATAGAATTTTAATTTGATTTGAAAACAATTATCAAATCTAATTGAAAACTATTTCTAATATCTTGACTTCTTTATCAAAATTTAATTGAAAATTTTTTCAATAAATTAATCTACTCACTCACTATAATTTTAAAAACTCATTTTTCATAATTCAACAAGCAAGAAATTCTTAACTAATTGGAAAGCCATTTCTAATATAATGAAATTATTTTTCCTTAATTATAAAATTATTTTCTAATATTAAAAGGAAACTACTTTCAAAATTAATTAAAATTTAATTAAGAAAGTCATTTATATCATTTTTTAAAGATCTCAATTTTTAATTAATTAGAAAATATTTCCTAAATAAATTAGAAAAATATTTTCAAAAATATTAGAGAAAGCTTTTTTTCTTAATTAACAAATGAAAACACTTCTCAAAATTTAATCAAAAATAACCTTTTTAGAAAAATTAAAAAACTTGTTTCATAATTTAAGAAAAAATTCTAAATAAATAGAATAATAATTATCTAAATGAAAATAAAAAATTCAATTTATCCCAATCAAATTAAATAAGTAAACTTAATTAAGAAATTTTTTCAGAAAACACTTTTCTTAATTTTAAGGAATCTAATTAATTAATTTCAATCTAATTAAAAATAAATAATTTTATTTTAGAAACAACTTTTCTAAAATTTAGATAGAAATCAATTTAACTATTAATCTTAACGATACTTTATTTAAAACTAAGATCTCATCTTAATTAATATAATCTCATTGTATTAGCTTATCTAACATAATCTAATTATGAAAGGTAATCTTTTAAAACCTTTGCTTGATTCTAACTATTAATTTGATCCCGAATTTAAATTAACAATTCAACTCTTTGAAAAATTAAAATAAATTCTAATGTATTCCTAATAAAATCATCCTTTTAAAAATCATTAAAAGTAAGGATTAGAAACATACAAAAAATAAAATGAAAAAGTATGGGGACTATTTGGGGTGTCTACTGCACGCAACAGAGCATTCTTTCTGCCTGAATCACGTGTTAACAGCATTTGTCCACAAACGATTGGTCTCCATATAGCGCAAATGTTTTGGACCTAAGGTTTTCTCTGCATTCCACCACGCCACCCACTTCTGTGCTTCTTCTGTTGAAGTTCCTCTTGACCAGTTCCTGGTTCTCCTCCTTTAGACGTCTTGCTTCTCATATGAGCAACTACTCCATTACCTTTTGAGTGATTTTCTACCTTCAGAAGTAGCAAGATATACATTGTCTCCGTCACTAGATCTGTGTCTCAGTCAAGCACTAGGAGCGTTTGTCCACAAACGCTTAGTCTCCATATGGAGCGTGTGTTTCTGGATCTAGGGTTTTCTCAGTGTTCCTCCACCGCCTCCCACCTTCGTTCTTCTTTTGTTGGAATTCTGTTGATAGTTTTGAATTAAAAAAATTTTCAATGTTGCAAGTATACAGATCGCAACTTTTCCCACTGGGATTGAATATATTCACGTAACTATTTGAACTGCATTTTGTCTAAGGTAACAAAAGATTGAATGAATTGAAATTAGAGAAAACTAATAGAACTTAATGATTGAACAAATAAAAGAAAATATTGAAATTAAACTACTCAACAATGAAAACTTAGAGATTATTACATCCTTGTTTTGTCTTCTTTTTATCTTGTGAATTCAACTATGCTTAATTCTAAATATCCAATGGTTTTCATTACCCTCTCTCAAGGTCTAAAGTAATTCCAATTGAAATATATAAAATTTGAGTTGCAATCTCTTAGTCTTTCAAAACTACTCTTAACTATTCAATTAGATTTGATGCAATCTTAAAGATAATTAACTCACAATTAAAATCTCCCTTCAATTGTTTATCAACTTGATATTCGTGGTTTTATTAAGGTACCAACTCTCATTTTATAACTTAATACAAATAACTTAATTCAATCTCCTAATTCAAATCAAGTATGAGCACAACAAATATCACAAAGCAGTAATATATTGAATTCATTAGGTAAAAGTTACACAAAATAATTCAAGAATAAATCTAAAAACATATTTAGCAATCTATAATCATATTTAACATACAACTATTCAGATTTAGCATACAAGGCAATGAAATAGAATAAAGATAAGATACTGATATCAGCTTAAAGCCTTGATCTAGAAAGTTGGAGTTGATCTTGATGATTTTACTTTTGAACTTCTTCCGTGGGATGTGCAACATTTTTTGTATTTTTCTTCCTCTTTTTGTATTCTTCATAATATCCTTTTAAAGAAAAACCTAGTTTTCTGAAACATACACAGTCACGTACATGACCGTATAAGTAACTGTGCATCTCCAAAAACTTTTCAATCATGACTTTATACAGGCACATACATGGACATGTATGTCAATTTACATGGGTGTGTATGTTCACACGGTCATAAACAACGTCTTCAAAGCTCCACACGGTTACAGTGACTTACACAGCCACTATACATGATTATGTAAGCCTAAAATTGGTTTAATTCTTCCATTATAGACCACAATTTTATCCAAATTCTTCTTCTCGTGGTCTATGAAAGCAATGGTCACCTAAAAACACACTTAAAAGCAAAATAAGTACCACAAATACCATAAGATTCTTAAATATCAAGCAAAAAATATTAAATATAGGTGTATAAATACAGTTAATTAATCGTTTATCAAGCATCCCCATACTTAAATCTTTTCTTATCACTAAGCAAAACTAAAACCATGAAATACAAAATGAACACACAAACATATAAACATAATCACGATAATGGTTTAATGGTATCAAATGTCATATAATTAACTTAACCTAAAATATCAACCACTCAAAAAGTTACAATACACTAGCTTATTCCATTTTTTTTCAAGTGCTTTGATTCAAATACACATATCAATCAAAATATTGACACCCTAGTCATGCATCTATAGCACTTGTAAACATGCACTCATTATTATTGAGCAATTAAAGAGGTAAACTATCATTAAGTATCCTTTTATGGGAATTCTTTCTATTTTAAAAGATCAATAGATGTAATTTTATTGCAATCACCATCTTTTTTAAAAAAAAATAATGATCACTTAGTCTTTTGATGTAAAGGAAAACACTTGTCATAAATATCCCCTAGTTACTTAACTAGGTTATTTTTTTCTTTTAGCTTGATTGAAGTGTCATTGTAGCCTTTTGATATGAATATAAACTTTTTTTTCATGAATTCCCTTAGTTACTCAACTATATCACAACTCTCAACTAGCTACCAACACTACTTTTAACCTAATTTTCTTAAAAAGGACCAACGAAATAAGAATTTTGGTTAACATTTTTTTTCAATTTCTTAGCCAACCTAATTTCTTCTTAGTCATAAAGTAAAAGAATAGATGTCATATCCTAATTAACATGCATATTCATCCTAAAGACACTTAAAACAAAAACTTCACATGTTAATGTGCCTTTACATTTTAAATGACCATATTCAAAAGTAATCCAATTCCTGTCATCGACACATTCACAAAATGAAATATGATGCAACAAAATTGTACACAATGTTATCACAATAAAAAAACTAACATCGTGCAAATGCAAATTAACACGCAAATGATATGCAGCTGCATATATGTCCCCACACTTGAACAACATATTGTCCTCAATATAGAAACCATATGAAAACATAACTAAAAACAACACACATAACAAATATAACAAACAAAAATAATAAAACAAGGGCAAGATTACTTATGGGTATTTTGGTGGTGATGGCATTAAAGAAGGAACTTGGACACATTTTATGCTATGAAGGTTCATCTATCAACTCTCTACAAAATAAACATAAAGCTTGAAAAGCAATAAAGCAATTTCAAACACAAATTATGAAAAAACTGACTATGGCATAACGTGTTAATTATAAGATCGCTAGCTTGACCATTTTAGTGCAATTATTTTTTAACCAATTCCTCTTTTAAATGTTAAGCTCCTATTCATAATCACATTAGGACTCGTGCTTTTTATACCCAAAATTTTCTACCTCATAGCTCTTATTCTCTTTCTAATTGTCTCCATTATTCTCTTTTCTTATTCCCCGTTGGTTTTTAACTCTAGAATGTGTGGTTTCTTAAAAGAGGGTATTATGGGTGCTCTTTTATTCTTACTAAGATCTCTTACTTCAATTTATCACCCAATTCCTCCTTTCTAGGTTCTCCTTCATCCTCAACATACTCAACACTCAATTCTTCTTCATAGCACTCCTCTAGCTCTTTATTGCATTCATCTACTATATCAATGTTCACATAAGAGTTGCTTTCCTTCAAATTCATCAGTACATTATTCATATTAAATTTAACTTGCCACTTACCAATATGAAGAATAAGTTTCCCATCATAAACATCCACCAAAGCTCTTCCTTATATTCATAAACGGTCTAGCACGAATAAGTGGGCAATTCATATCATCTTCAAATTCTAACACTACAAAGTCCACTAGAATAATGAATTTGTCCACCTTGGTTGGCACATCCTGTACCACACCAAATGATTTTCGTATGGATTGATTCGCCAATTAAATACGCATAAATGTTGACTTCACATTTCTTAGCCCTAATTTTCAAAAAAATTGACAAAGGCATAAGATTAATACTTGTACCTAAGTCACATAAACAGTTAGCAAATTGTAAATTACCAACTACATTAGATATATTGAAACTACTTGGATCCTTCAATTTTGAAGGCATGTGGCTAGTAATTAAGGAGTTATAGCTTTCAGTGAGAGAGATCATTTACTTGTCCTCCTACATTCACTTGTTTGGTAGTATATCCTTAAGGAAATACACTTACTTGGGCATATGTTCCGAAGATTTCATAAAAGACAAGTTGATTTGCAATTTTTTAGCTTTTCCATGAACTTTACAAATTATGCATCCAATCTGTTCTTCTACAACTTTATGGAAATGGAATCCTTAGTGAATATAGAGGAGAAGTATAAGAAGTTTCTTCTTTCTTCTCTTCATCTTTGTCTTTTTTCTCTTGGCATACATTGGTATAGGGTTCAGCCTTTAACTTGGTTGGTTCTTCTAACTCGCTTTCACTTATAACTGTGATGGCCTTTAATTGCTCCTTTGGATTAGACTCTGTGTTGCTTAGGAGAATTCCCACACTTTATATAGACAATGATTAGCTAATTAACCCACTTGAAACTTCATATCATGGATGGAAGAATCCTAATTCTTCATAATTGTTCAAATTTAGCTTCTATCCTCTTTTAGTCCTCATCATGGCTTGTGAATTTGGAATTCAAAACATTCATCAAAATTTTCATATTCGACTCTAAAGAGCTAAGCTTATCTTATTGAAATTCTGGTGACTTGAGCTTTTGCTTAATTCCTGCATTGTTAGACCAGGAAAATTTTGGGTGGTTCTTCCATCAGGATTGTAGGTATTAGAGTAGTGCTCCTATAAAGTTAAGTTGCTCTATATTATTGTTTCCTACTAGGAAGCAATCAGTTCAAACAATTTTCTTATTTTGCAGAGTTCACATCCATACTGAATTACCTTGAATGGACTGGAAGATATGGCTTTCAGGCTATTCAATTGTCTAACTATGGTAGCTACTTTAGACTGTAATCTATTCACTAAATTCACAACCAACACTGCTGTTTTATCTTTAAAGGTTAACTATTGTTTACTTCTTTATGATGTCTATAAACAACTATTATTTACTGTTTCTTTTAACAAATGATATGCTACTTCAACCGTTTTTCTTATTAAAAATCCACTAGCTACTAAATCTGTGGTGCCTCGTGTGGGTAGATTCACTCTATTATAGATGTTTACAAAAGGAACTCCTTTAGCAAGTGGTAATGTGGGCAACTCCTTTGCAATTATGTGAATCATTACCATACTTCATATAAAGACTCCCCCTCACTTTGTTGGAAATTTGTGACTTCTTTTGTAAGTCTAGTGGTCTTCATTCAAGGGAAGTACTTAGCTAAAAAGGTTTACACTAGCTGCTTCCATATTATAACATACTCGGTTGAGAGAATTCAACCATACCTTGGCTTAATCCTTAAGTGTAAAAGGAAAGAGCCTCATCTTGGCTACATCTTTCGATAGCCCATTGTATTTGAATATGTCACAAATCTCTAGTAAGTTGTCCATATGAACATTAGGATCCTCGTTGGCCAGTCCATAAAATTAAATGTTGGTTTGCAACATATTCAGTAGTGCTAGTTTGATTTTGAATGTATTGGTAAGCATTGGTGGTCGCGTTATCGCTTGTTGATTTGCATTGAACCATGGCCTCATTAAGTCCATAAGGGTTCTTTGTTGTTATCCTTGATTTCATCCCTCTGCCATTGTTCTTTCTGTCTTTTCTTTGACTTTTGGCTTTTTGAGTTTTCTTTTCTTACTTGGTGATGTTAGAAGTTTATGTATCCTTTACTTTGCTTTAACTCTTAGTGGATCTTATGTTTATAAATCTATAATCACATAAGAAAAAGTTATCAAATTCCCTAAATCAAAAGAATTAAAATTGGATAAGATGTTAACATTACAATCTCTGATAACAACGCCAAAAACTTAGGGAATTAAACTTGTGAATTCAATTATGCTTTATCCTAGATTTCAAAAGGTTTCAATTACCCTCTCTTGAGATATAAACAAGTAATTCCAATTGAAACAGAAAAAAGTTAAGTTGCAATCTCTCATTCTCTCAAAACTACTCCTAACTACTCAATTGGATTTAAAGCAATCTTAAGGATAATTAACTCATAATTAAGATCTCGCTTCGATTATTTTTTAACCTAATATTTCTAAGTCTATTAAGGTACTAGCTCTTGTTGTATAGCTTAACACAAATAATTTGATTCAATCTCTCGATTCAAATCAAGTACGTATAACAAATATCATATAGTAGTAAATATTGAATTCAATAAGGTAAAAATTACACAAAAATTCAAGAATAAACCCTAAAAGAGATGTAGCAATCTATAATCATGTTCAAAATACAACTATTCAGATTTAGCATACAAGGCAATGAAATAGAGTAAAGATAAGAGAATGAAATCAGCTTGAAGCCTTAATTTAGAAAATCTAGAAAGTTGGAGTTGATCTTGATGATTCCACTTTTAATCTTCTTCTTTGGGATGTGTGGCCTCTTTTGTGTTTTTCTTTTCTCTTTTGATGTCTCTTATGATTCTCAAGCCTACCCCCGCCTTCTTATTGTATCCTTCATAATATTCTTTTATAGAAAAAACTAGTTTTTCGGAATATACACGGTCACTTACTTGACTACATAGGTGACCGTGTTTCTCTAAAAACCTTTCAATCATGACTTTACAAGGGCACAGAAGCTTACACAGGAAAATACACAGGTGTGTATCTTCATACAGGCATAAATAGCATCTTTAAAGTTCTACATGGTTACAGTGACTTACATGGTCATTATACACAACCGTGTAAGTCTAAAGTTTCTTCAATTCTTTCATTTTATGCCATGATTTCACCCAAATTCTTCTCTTCTTAGTCTATGAAGATAATTATCACCTAAAAACACACTTAAAGTAGAATAAGTACCACAAATACCATAAGATTCTCAAATAACAAGCAAAACACATTAAATATAGGTGTATAAATATAGCCAATTAATCGTTTATCAAGTTCTTCCGATCACTTCCTGATTCTCTTTTTTTGGACATCTTACTTCTTTTATGAGCAATTACTCCATTGCCTTTTGGGTTATTTTCTCCCTTCACCAGTGGTGAGTTAGTCACTGTCTCCATCATCTTTAATGAGGAGAAGTAGCTTCACTAGTGGCTAGCACCACCATTAATGGCAACCCATTACTCAGATAAACAGCCATACACAATTACACAAACATAAACTAGATTTTAATATAGGGGGACACGTATTTGAGTGTAACAAACACAACCCATATCCAAAAACAATGCATACACAAACCAAAAACTCACAAGCTAGCCAAGGACACGTGCAATTTTAGTTTTCAAACACATGAAATCTATGAGAGGCATATTATGTTTCTAGAAACAATGAACATATTAAAGAATAATAATTCAAGAAAATTACAAAAATGGATTATAATACGTATGAGGCATGTTAATTATGTTCCAAAAAGCTTAAACATGAATATGGGAGGCTTGGTTTTCATTAAAAAAAAGGAGTAGAAGATGTGTAAGGCATGTTAATTATGTTCTAGAAAGCTTAAACATGAATGTGGGAGGCTTGGTTTTTAGAAAACTCAAAACAAATTAATTAGTTTTAAATTTCATAAAATTAAACCTAAAAATAGTTTTAAACCTTAATTTTATCAAATAAATAACAATCAAGCAAATTTAATCAAATTATAGAATTAAAATTTGGTTTTAATACCATTATTCGAAAATTAGGGCATGGTCTGATCCTGTATGTATCAGAATAATTATGAAACTTTTTTATTTTAATTTTTTTAGAAGCCAAGATTACTTAATTATATAAAATGACTATCACATAAATCATAATAAAGCATGAATCTTAATTTGTATCTTATTTCGAAGCTTGGTCGTATTCTTATGGTATCCCTTAAACCAATATATTAAGAGAATTCTACAATTATTGCAAAGAGGGTTAGGTAAGGAGTGTTAGATCCCTTAGAGTTTAAGTATATTTATAATAGGTTTTGGACATTTTAGTAATTTAATTGCAATTAAGTTCGAATTTCAATTAAACTCTAATTAGAATTACAAATAATTATAATTAAATACTAATTATGGTCAATAAGATCCAATATCTCACATTGATCTTTATTTATTAAATATCTCATATTTAATCATAAAGTTTCTCAAACTTTACAATCAAGATCAACTAGATTAAAATATCTGTTTTCTTTTCAACCCTCTTTTTTATGTGACTTATTAGGTTCCTAAATATGATAGCAGTGGATATAAAGTATAACTATAAATCATATTTAACAATTGATAAATTAAACTCCTATAATTTATCTTAATTCTTTTATTAAATAATTTATATCCACAAATCAAGATTCGCATATAGAAACATATCATGACCACCTAAATATTTAGTAATGTAAAAGTAGTTTTGATTAACCTTTCCATGCATATGTAAAAGTAGTTTTGGTTAACTTTTCCATGCATAATTTTTTGTATAATTCAATCATTTCATCATATAATGTTCTGATTAGATAGAAAGTATGGAATTAATGTCTACTCTATTTGAGCCTAATCATATTAATTCTCTACCATTAATAATTGAGTTAATTACTGACATTTGAAAACTATTTTCAAAGTGTCATTTTACCTTGACCAAGGATTTCATAAATTAGTATTAATCTAGAACAATGAAGCATTCTTCATAATCACTTTAAAGCGATGAATCATTGATCATTTAACTAACTCTATATAATTCATTATACATTCAATAACTACCGATTGAGCTATCTTTAACTAAAATACATCATAAGTATTATCAAAACATAATAATCCATATATGAGATAACTTTAGAGATATCAAGCCAAATGATTACTTATACAATCATTACAGTGAGAATTTTTATAGACACAAAAGTAATGTTCCAAATAGAATTATGATATAGGGTCATTTTAGTGAACTTTTTTTCTAATAAATACCCACACTCTTGTTTAAGAATTTGCATACTTTAGTATATGAGATCGACTATTTCTTTCATAAGGAAAATATAATGTATGTTAGTCTTTTTTATGTTCTATTAATGTCTAGTCTTAATAAAACAATGAGAAAAAACAATTTACAGATAATACATATGTGATATCCCGTCTCTTAAATTATTGAAGGATCTAAAGTGTTAGACTATTGAGTCACAAGTGTGACATCATATAGAATGAATTTGGTACATTTGTGATATGATTTTATGATTGTATTCATATGCATAATATTAGCATA
>JAOTBA010000068.1:17880-36478 GCA_025629845.1 Erythroxylum squamatum
AGGGTAAAAAGCCAAATCTTGGGCAGGAGCGGCGTCCTCCAGGCCACTGGCTACGACAGACTTCCAGGCCTGGGGAAGAGCTCCAAGAGACTGACGGCCATTATCAGGATTGGGTAAAGGAGGCACTAGGAGAGGAGGGGCCGAATGGTGCGAGTCTAGGGGGGTCGGAGCCGGATGGATAGGGGGCGATTTGGGCCCAAATTTTCATCAGTAGGGTTGGGCGAAGAGGGCGAAAGGGGGAGTTGTTGAGAAGGGGATCGGTCTAGGGGACGAGAAGAGGGAGAAGGACAAGGACAAGGACAAGGAGATGAAGATGAAGCCATGGGGGTGGGGTCTCAACGGTCCGGTGATCGTCAAAGTATTGGGCACTGCTGCTGGCTCGCTCTCTCACATCGCTCTCTCACTCTCTACGATATTTTCTTCACCAGCTTTTCTGGTTGAATCTGATTGAAACAATGCCTTGTCTGTTAGTATGAGCTAGCAGGGATGACAAACCTTTCAAGAAATATGACCCACATATTTATAATGCAAACCCTAGTTTCCCATCTATATGCGACTGTGAACAGTTAATTGCATTTCCCAGCTATATGAATTAAAGGTAATCACATGGTCAATAAAATTTCCATGGGAGATCCTCTTTTATTCGAGTGTTTTAAGTGTTAATTTACTTGAACAAGTTATGCAAGTTTCGGATCATCAATAGGAACGAGGGAAATAAGGAAAGCGCCAAGATTCCCAAAAAATTAAGATATTTGATTGTGTGTAGTGATTTCCCCTTTTTACCAAAATAGAACAACATCCATTATCGACCTTTTCAAATTAAGATGGCAGTTGATGTCGAGAAATCGAGGTAGAATTTGATCTCACCAATAATAGAATAAATATGAAACTTTTTTTTTAATTTCCCAAAAGTTAATATTACTCAAATTCTATAAGAAGAATAACATATAAAATATAATAAAGTATGAATCACAACTTGTGCAATATTTTGAAGTTTAATCCTTTTATTATCGTTTCTCTGGAGCCATTTTTGAAGTCGGGTTATCTCAACTCCTACAGCCGAACTCATATTTTGACATATAGTAGTATCTAAAAAATATGTTGAGAGAATTTTACAATTTTTGTAGAGAGGTTTAGGCAAGAAATACTAGCTCCTTTGTAGCCTAAGTTTATTGTAATATGTTTTAGACCTTTTAGCAACTTAATTGAAATAAAATTTTAATTTTAATTATACATTAATTAGAATTACAACTAATTTTAATTTAATACCAATTAAAAACAATTAAAATCTAATATCTCATATTAATACTTATTTATTAAATATCTCATATTTAATTCTAAAGTTTCTCAAACTTTACAATCACGATTAACTTGATTAAAGCACATTTTCCTCTCTTCAACCCACTCTTTATGTATAGCACATTAGGTTTTCAAAAGTATTAAAAATGAATATAAGTTATAACCCTAAATCATATTTATGATTAAATAAATTTAACTCCTTTTATTCATATTTAATTCTCTAATTAAACAATTTATGTCCTTAGGTTAATATTGGCATCGAGCAAGACATTATGACTACCCGAATATATAGAAATATCAAAGTGGTTTTGAGTAACCTTTCTATGTATGTTTTTTTTCTTCATATAATTTATTCCTTCTAATATACAATATTATGACTAGGTATAGAGCATAGAATTAATGTCTACTTAATTTAGGTCCAATCATAATAGTTCTCCACCATTAGTATTTGATTCAATTAATGACATTTAAAAACTATTTTAAAGTGTCATTCTACCTTGCCAAGATTTTTTTAGATCAATACTAATCGAGAATAATATAATAGTATCCTTAATCACTTTAGGGTGATAAATCCTATATTGATCACTCAGTTACCTCTATATAGTTTATGCTTTATCCAATAGCTACTAATTGTGCTACTCTTAAATATAATAGGTTATAAGTAGTATCAAAACATAAAAACTCCTATTTGAGATACTTTGGAGATCTTAGGTTAAAGGATTGGTCATATAATCATCACATTGAAAATTTCTATAGACAGATAAGTAATGTTCTAAATAAAATTCTAGTATATGGTCAGTATAGTGAACTTGTTCTCTATTAAGATACATTATTTGAGACACATTATTTTAGCATATGAGATCGATTACTTCCTTCATAAAAAAGAAACACAAAGTGTGTTTATCTTTTTATGCTCTATTAATGTCCAATCTTTATGGAACAATGATTAGAAACAATTAATGTAATATGAATCTCATAATTATGATTCCATCATAATTTTATTTGCTTTTTGATGAGACCTTAGCTCCTTTCACATGCCTAATGGTTCTAATGATCCACAATATATTAATTTATAAACAATGCAATAAACTATACCAAGTTTATTAAAGAACTCTCTGAACCAAACTATTCATTTTAACTAAATGCAAAATGTATTATAGCTTAATTAGCAATTAATGCAACATTGTAACCTTTCCAATCTCAAAATAATATTGTTCGAAGTAAAATATATTTTAATAAGGATTTACTTCTAAACTTAATATCTATATAACTTTGAACTTAAATGTCAACTTATACATAGAATAATGGCTATTTCAATACTTTATAAGTATCAGATATCTCAAGTATTAAACATCTTTAGTACATTATCTATGTACTTGGACTAGAATAGGCAAACAACTTTCAGATCTAACTCTATAGATCTAATTTCTAAAATTAAGTTATACCTTTTTCATATCCAATAAGAATTATTCTTACATTATCATATATTTAATAATTTAAATATTATTTTTTATCTGTGATTAGTATATCTCTACACACCTTTACTAAAGAGGACAACCATACTTCTACTTTCTTGTAGTCATGATAAATTTACAAACTCTTTAAAACAAAATTTTGAATTCATCATGAAAACGAAATTTTCAATATCTTATAGGCTTTCAGCTATACATAAAATGCATCAATAAAAGCACTAATTCCCATTGCATGTATTTTCATAAGATTTGAACATTTCAAATTTCATCTTACTACTACTAATTTTCTTAAGAACCATTCCCTTATAAGTATACATTGAAACAAACATTTTGTTCATTAGGGGGTGGTCGAGTTGGTAAAATGGAGGGGTATGGGGCCAAAAGGTCTTGTGTTCGATTCCTCCTACCTATGCTCTCTCGATTGAGCATGTTGTATATGGCTTGCCTAGTGCGAAGTACCTAATTGACATGATTTGCAGGCTATTGTATCAATCTGGAGGTTTACCCAGTGCGCATCCAAAGGGTAGCGACTGCGGGTTTCTACGTTTAAAAAAAAGTATATAAGATTATATCCAACCTTTTGGATATCTTATAACAGTTTATCATCTGATTTAGTTCGAAACGTATTTCATAGTACATGCTTTAACTTAATATCAATTCCCAAAATTATTAACTTTTGACTCTTTAAATTCTTAGCTTTCCATATCTTATATGAAATCTTGTTAATTTATTTAATCATAACTACCAAGGGTAAATCATTGTACTAGGAATTACTATAGAAGAAATAAATATTCATCCGTGCATTATCTCATATAGTTGTTTTCTCCTTACACAAATCCATATTATTATAGAATTTAGTTGCTAAGGTAATCATTAAAGAATCCCATTCCTTATAGATAACCAACAATTTATATCTTACCATATTGATTTTATCTAAGTTTTCTACTTAATTTTAAATAATTTGAATGTTTCAAAATTTTAAATTAGTATTTCATTTAATACATGTGACTCTATTTCATTTAATTCTTATGGATCTATCATATAAATTCATTAGTAAATATAATGAAATAAAAGTATTATCTTTTTAAAAATTGTTATTACATCCTATACATCATATATACAAGATTTAACAATTCACTACCATTATCATGCTTTAAATAAAAGTCGATATTGTTATCCTTGAACTTAACAATTTTTACAAGTTTTATACGATTCATAATCAAAAGCATACCTAACTCTTTTTATGTCACGTATAATTATAGTTATATTTATTTAACTAATATAGCTTAAAAATAGTCTTAATTATCTAACTTTGTATTCTTACCATTTTATGTTAAGCATAAGCTTCCTTCGATCCATCACGTATAACTTGGATTAACTAATTTTACTCAATAATCTATTTCTTATTATGACTTGAACATTGTTAAAATATTGAACCTAAATTCAATATCAAATACTAAAAAGCTTAAATTAGAAATACATATGATCTCTATCATATCATTTATTGGAAAGAAAAGTCATATAATTTTTTTCATTCTAACAAAAACTATTATCATATTTAAGCCAATATCTTTAATTATAGTCCATGTTTATGCTTTTAGTAGGCTAAATTAAGAGGAAAATTTCTATTAAAGTAGTATACTTTTTAGCTCTATTTCATATAACCTCTTGCTTTGTGCTATCATACTATTGAAATACATCTTACATATGTATGTCATTAAAGTTTATGGGACATTATTCAAATCAATATTTTATTACATTTTTTTTCATCTATATGACATTGAAATATCAATAGGGATTAATAGTTGCATAATGGACTTACAACTTTTCTTTCTAACTTTAAGAACTTTTCTCAAAGCTAATCTTCTGTCTAAGAAATTTGGTTCACTAAATCTTCGTATCAACTATACTAAACAAAGGTAATTTCTACTCGAAAGAAGATATAAATATAAAAAAGCAAGTAATTGGTTATATGTTATGACAACCAAATAAGATCAATACTTTAACCATATATTTAGTTACTTCTACTATTTTATTCAAAATAATAACCCCCACAATCTCTAGTGTTTTAGGATCTCATCAATGTTTAGTTGTTCTTGAGTCACTTAATAAACCAACTAAATTTAAATTAGGTATATAACATCCTTATCAATCACATCTTATATGACTCCTAAATCCATTTGGGAATAACTTTTATCGAAATATATCTTATATGTTATTCCCAACCTTGCTTATAAATTTATATTATCATGAATCATTCATCGAAATCATATAAATTTAGTTAATTAGGACCCATTATTTAAAATAAAACAGATTTAGGTTAAAGGGTGTCTTGAATCACTCAATAAGCCTTACAATAAATAGAACTTTGGTTTATACTTAAATAATGTAAGATAATAACTACACTCTCAACTTATACTTTATATTTTAAATAAGGAACATAAAATGCATGTTAATTATCTTTTATATATAAAAAAAATTTAGCATGCATAATGTTAGTACTTAATTGAACCTAAGAGTGGGCGAATTAGATGTATACAAAATTTAATAATGTTTCTAGCTAATGTACTTAATTAATAACAATCAATATAAATAAGTATAAGAAAATTAGTCAATGTAAATTAAATAGATAATTAAACAATTATTAAAAGAGGATAAGGAGGAGAAATTGAAAATCAATTTATAATTGTTAAGCAAATAACCCTTTCTTACATCCACTCCTAAGACTCTTCTTATATTCCACTATAATTCTTCTCTCAAAGTGAAGAATAACCTTTGAGCAATCTTTCTCAATAAAGAGGAACCCTTTTACTAACTTCGTTCTGTACTACTAACTTCGTTATGTCCTTTTCTTACAAGGCATCTTCCTTCTAGATTTCCTACTAGCTCTAAGAGAGTTGCCATTCTTCTGTTTAGTTCTAGAGGTTTCACTAGCTTCCACTGAAGGAGATCTCACTTCTTTATCCTGCTCATCCGTTTGATCAATTACTGTATGCTTTCCTGTCTTAAGAGTTTTGTTGTTTTCTTAATCTTGTAGTTGAAAAGAAGTTTCTTGATTTAATGCGTTTCTCTCCCCATTGATTTCCTCTTTGTGTTATGCCATTCTAGTTTCTTCATTTGGTTCCTTTCTCTCTTCATTATTGCTTTCTACTTGTTCTATCCTAGAGACACTCACTTTGTTTTCTTCCTAATTTTCTTTCTTTCTCTGGACCTTTTTAGTCTTTAGTCTCCACATATATGTTATCCCTGTTTGGTCCTCCTTACCCTTATCATTCAACCTCATGATCATTAGAGAATTTGGTAGTTTTTTAGTAATATCGACATCAATACACAACTTAGAAAGTCCTATCCTTCTCATCTTTGTTGTGTTTTCTTCAATCCCTAATGGTTTTCCAACCTTGCTAGCTATGTAACTAATCCCCTTCGCAAAGCAATTCTTTAAGGGAACTCTATGAAAATTAAACCACAAAGGAATTGCATCCATTTTGCTTCTATCCGTAATTACCCCTAGTTGCCATTTCCTAAGAAAATTTGAATGTCCAAGGACATGCCATGATTCTGCTTCTAATACTTTCTGTGCATTCTCATCAATATTGAATTTAAACAACAATAATTTGTATTTTTTTACCATAGTATTCACCAAACCTGGATTTTTCCATGCATTTTTAGCCCACTTGTTAACTATAGGGAAAGCAAAACGTTTCTTAAGGAAGATACCTACCAAAGATAAGCTCCATTCTTTTGCTCCAAGTTGCAGCACCTTTAGGGGGGTTGGATGGGTTCGTCTATTACTGTCTCAACAAATCTCAATTTACTTGTCACTAGAATCTCCAACGATGGAGCTCCGTGTACTCTTTCTCCTTTCAGGCTCCTTTTAGGTCTTTAATCTTCCCTTTCTTCCCTTTAAAGGAGGGAAATCAATAGGGTTTAGGGGTTCTGGTGGTGTTTGTTTGGGGGGTTTGTGTTGATAGTGGTGGAAGTTTGTGTTTCTATTTTTGTGTTTACGAACATGGTTGATTTGGGTGGGCAGAGGGAAGTTGTCAAGAGTTAGGGATCAGGTTATCATTGGATTAGGGACAAGGTTGGTGTAGTGGTTGTTGATGGTTAGTTTGGGTGGGGAGAGGACAACTAAAAGGATCAGGTTGCTGTCGGATTGGGTATAAGTTGCTGCGGTGGTTATTGTTAGACTAGCCATAGGGACTCTCTTACAGTGGGGACTAGTAGTTAAGGACTTAATCCGAAGCAAGCTAGCTGATTTTGTTGGTTCACTTGAAACCAAAATAAAAAGGTAACAATTGGAAAACAACCAATGGTTTTTAAATAAAGCTGAAAGGTGATCTCTAACCATAATAAGCGTATGGGATGGAGAACTATAATTAGGTATAACACCGATTTAATTGGATGCTACGAACCAAGTGATAAACAAACATATTCACATATAAGGATAAAAAATTTAGGTGTGATTATTACAATCTCAATTGTATATGCAGCCAACTACACTTTCCAAAGGCAATCACTATGGGAGGAACTAATAAGATTAAGTAAGATAAACAATCACCCTTAGGCAGTCAATGAGGATTAGATTTGCACTTTCAAGACAAGTGAAAAAAAATCACCCTTGGGCAGTCAATGAGGATTAGAATTGCACTTTCAAGACAAGTGAAACATGGGGAGGAACAAATTGGACTACGTAAAACTGCAAGGAACTACAGGAACTAACTAAGCAAACTGGGTTGACAGATGTTAAGCACTATAGGAATGACTACACTTGGAATAATATGTGGAGTCGAGGCTGGTTCTTGTTGAAGAAACTGGATAGATGCGTGATAAATAGAAAGTAGATGGCACACTTCCCACTTAACACTACCAACTTTGAATAACCTAATACATCTGATCATAGTACTATTTTGATTAAGCTCTATACCCCAGTTGAAAGAAGGAATGTGGTAGCACATCGTAACACTACACCAAATAAACTAGACCTACTACTATAGTAGTGGTGAGTCAAGGTCGATCCTACAGAGAGTGTAAAGCTTTCAAAATGATTGGTATTTAGGTTATAGGGGGTTAGTTTATCGAACAAGAAAATAAAATGAAACTCAATTAGTAAAGATAAATTAAGGAAAACATGCAAAAATGATAAAAATTGATGAATGCGTTAGGAACTTGGTTCAATCTCGACCTACACCCAATTAAACATATTTTAGTGAACTGTTGTCTTCACATCTCTTTTTGAACTATTGGTTATAGATTAACAATAAGCTATGTTAATCTCAATTTTACTTAGGTCATAGTTAATTAAGAAGAGCTCGTTAATTGACCCTAGCTATTGGATAATCTACGAGATGCTCTCTAAGTTTAATTAGACAACTGCTTTATTATAGAGAAAAACAGACCAACCTAAGAAATAATCAATCAAGCTCGGACTATTTAATTTAGGTTACGTTATCCCTAACTATTTAATATTGGTAGTTGCCACATACGACTTCAAACACGACTATTACATATCACATTCAAATTCTAGCAATGGTTTTATGAAAAATGATTCAATAAAGCATCAAAATCATTCTCATACAATACCCAATCAATGCATATAAGATAACATAATCAATCCAAAAAGAGAGTAAGAATAACAAGCTTAGTCATGGTGGTGACACCTTAATTACCACCTTTTTTTGACGCGAAATTTATGTTACCTTCCATTTTTCATGCAAAATTCATAAAAAATTCCTTTCAACCTTCATCCAACATTCACGATTATTTTCACTCAATTCACTAAAATTTGGATTAAAATACAAGAATTTGTAACCAAAATCAAGATATGAATGCAAGCAAAATCAATAGAAATTACACACAACAATTCCCCTACACTTAAACTATGCTTATCCCCAAGCAAAATAAAGAACATTAGACTATACAAGAACAAACAATGGAAACAACAATTTTCTTAAATAATAGTTAAAGATATCAACGATCATTTCAATAAGAACTTGAAACTCATAATACTTTATGAAGATACTATTCTTTGTATATTTAGCCAAAATTAACAAGTACTTCAACTCAAAGACTATTAACAAGTGTGATAGATACTCACTCCACTCTCCATCCTCCTAGGCATTCAAAGGTAGGATATATTCACTCATCATTCATTTATGTAAGGCATCTACCATAGGCTTGCTTACTAATCCAATCTCCATCACTCATATCAAACACAAACATCAATATGAAGGTCTTTATTTTGATTATAATAGGGCAAGGACAAGGGTAGAAAAAGGAAAATCACAGTTTAAAACCATAAAAAGATTTGAGAATTTAAAGTAATATAAGCAATTATGCATAAAGCACTCAATTCTTTCCTTTCAAGTTAAACAAATTAGCACTCCCTTTTTGATGTCTCTCCTCTTTGTTTTCATTTTTTTTGTTATCTTTTCTTCCTTCCTTTTCTTTTCTATTTCCATTTTTCTCTCTTTTTTCTTTATTTATTTATTTAGAGCAAGATCAAGTTTAGAAGAGGAAAAATGTAGAGGAGAGATACAAATTATTACAACCATACCCATTCCTAACTAAAAAATCAATTATGTCCTATGATTCCCCCACACTTATTCAAGCAATTATTCCCTAAACCCAATCATACCCATTTAAATGCTCAATTCGTCCTTATGGTAGGTATGATGAAAAAGTTAAATAATCAAGGTTGAGGCTCACATTTTGCGTTTAAAGAAGAAATGACTCATGTTAAGCTCAAAGGGGGCTTACTAAGGGTAAAATTACGGTGTCTTTTTAAGAAAAAAGGTTATATCCTAATTGTCTTTATCGTTTCAATGTTTGCGTAAGACTATGTGATCTTGACCAGTATTTTCAAGCAAGTTCTAGAGTTCCTTAATCATGAAAGAATAGTCTTAGTAAAGAATACTTGAATTTGGTGTTAAATATTTCAAAAGGGCTCAAATTCTTACCAAATGAAAAGTGTCATTCATTTATCAAAATAAGCTACTGTCCTTTTAATCAAAATCCAAGTTAATTAGCCTAGCATACAAGTATACTCATTCACTCATATTATGAATTTATAATTCAGATTGAGTCATTTAATGACCATGCATTTCTAACTATTAAATGGGAAAAAACAAACACACAATCACATAAAATAATGATTTTTTAAACTAATACTCACCCCACTTAAATATCATATTGTTCCTAATGTGTTACAAAAAGTAAAATAGTGATCTAACACACAAAATAACATGAACAAGGACAAGCATTAAAAGACATAAACTATCAAGTGGTAAAAATAAGAAAAGAACAAGGATAGAAATACGATACTAAAGTGTGGGCGGTGGTTGTGCTAATGCAGTGTGAAGCATTGCATCCTATGTTGAGGAGTGGAGAATAGCTGCGAGGAATACAAATAGAAGAGATTGAAAAGTAGGTATGTGCATACAGAGTAAAGAGATTAACTCGAGTTTCTCCGAAAGCAGTCACACTCAGTTTCTCTTTCTTCACATTAATCAAAGTATTGGTAGTGGCTATAAAAGGCCTCTCTAGGAGTATGGCGTGCTCCTTCCTTGCTCTTTAACCTCCGCCTAGTCTAAGACCACAAAGTCTACAGGGACAATCAATCTATCAACCTTCACTAACACATCTTCCATTATACCTTTCGGATAACGGATTGACTTATCAGCTAATTGTAAGCACATATTGGTAAGTCTTCACTGTCTTAGATATATTTTCTCATAAATAGAGTGAGACATAAGTTTTATACTTGCTCTAAGGTCAAACATACCTTTAACTTCATCCCCATTACCCATTGATACTTTCACGATAAAACTCCCTGAATATTTCAGTTTTGGGGGTAAGTGATCTTGAAGAACTGCACTCGCTACTTTCGAAACTATCACTTTCTTGTTAGGCTCAAACTTTTGTTTCTTGGTGCTTAGTTCCTTGAAGAACTTCACATAAGCCGAAATGTTCCTAATCACATCTAACAAGGAAAGATTAATATTAACCTCATGTTATATAAGTATGAAACCTATTCATCTTGTTTAGCGTCCTTAAAATGGCTTGCATACAGAATTGGTTATCTATAAGGATCTGTTGCTTTATGCAATTTTTGTCCTTTATTGTCCTTGGTGTCATACTTATTTTTTTTGCCTTTTTGAATGTGACTAGAAGAGTCATGCCCATTGCTTACCTCCTTCTGCTCATCTTTTTCTCTAATGAGGCTCTCCTTCTCTTGATTAGTAGCATCAGACATATTAGGAAGAATCTCAAAGTGATTATCAATCACCCTTCCACTTCTCTTAGCAGTAACTGCTTAGGCTTGCTCAGGTTGACTTGGCAACTTTCCCTTGTGATTGTTATGCATTTGAGTAGCGAGTTTCCTTACTTGGATCTCAATCTTCTTCACATATGCCTCCAAAGAATCAAATCTCTTATTGTTCATTTCTTGATTTTGTGTTTTGACCTGAATAAACACATTTAGTATTTCCTCTAAAGAAGGCTTACTTGGTGGGTTCTGAAGTAAGGATTGCCCTTAGTAATCATTTGGCCTCTGAAAATTTTGGTATTGCGGTTGGGGTCGTACTGTGGATTATTGATCTTTTATGAAAAATTAAGGTGGTTTCCCCAACCAGGGTTGTAGGTGTTTGAATACAGATCATTTCGCTCACTTAGTTGAAAACTATTAAGTGAGTTCACTTCTTCTTCCCTATTTACAAAAGGCTCACAAGAATATGATAAAACATTAGCTCCATGATCACAAATTCCACATGTACCACATACCTTTTGATTTGGAATGTTTTGGGGTAATCTTGTAGTTAGCATCTTTGTTAACTTAGCTAGCTGTATAGCCAGTTCTTGATTCGAGCTCGTTTCATGAACTCCAACTCTTCTTCCCCTTATGCTCTTTTTTTGAGAATTGCCCCCTAACATTTTGAAGATTTCATACTTTTCTTCGGTCATCTTCTCTCCTACAGCTCCTCCGGTTGTATGGTCCATTGTGTACTAACACTGTTGCGTTAATCCATTGAAGAAGAATTGGTTCTGCATGTCAAGTGGAAAATGATGGTGTGGACACTGTATGAGCAAGAGTTTGAAGCGTTCCCATTGATAGTCGCAGATTGCATCATGTTTTGTGGGTAGTTTTTGATGTGTGTAGTGGTTAAGTTTAATAGATTAGTACATGTTTAGGTTGAAATAGTGTTAGTTAGTTAGATATTTGTGTCTTGAGTGTTTTTTGGGTTAGAGCACACATTTGAGCTTCAATTTTATATTTCTAAGGTTCTGTGACATGTTTGCTAGTATTTCAGGAAAAATATAGAAGAATGGAGGAGATTCAGAGAAGACCCAAAGCCGAACCCAGGCCCACAATCATGGCTTATTGGCCACGATTGTGATAGAAGCAGATGCAAGAAGTTACAATCGTGGCGTGTTCGTGACAAAAGGAGAAACAAGGTTCCACGATCGTGGCACTATAGGCCACTATCGTGGTCTACACGACAGACAACGTGCCTTGATTTTTTGAAGTTCATTTTTTGGGAACATTTTGGACCTTTAAAGCAAAGGAAAAGCCTTAGAGTTGCCCTATTAGAAAGTGCTATAAAAAGGAATAGAAAAGACATCAAAAGAGTGCCTCCATTAAGACATTTTGGGAAATGCTTCAAGAGGAGAAAAGAAGAAGAAAGAGAAGAGGAAGAAGAGGAGAGAGGAAACAGGTCTTCCGATGCTACTATCTTCCCGAGTTATTCGATCCAAGTTTAATCCTTCTTTTCATCTTTCATTTTCGCTTATTTAATGTATAAATGATGATGGATTTTGAATTAAGGATGATGTTCTAACTTTTTGTAGGGATTTAAACTTAATTCAATGTTAATATAATCATTTTTGTGTTATTTTGATTGGGTGTTGTGATTGATTATTGTAGCTTAATTCTTCGGTAACAAAATGAGAGGGTGAATCAAATGTAAAATGATTAGGTTGGGTTAATGAGAGGTAAATAATCCAATAGACCACGTAATCAATCTTATTGGTTATTATACGGAGAGATATCCCATATGAGACCCGGTAGTTTATTAGAGAGCTTAAGAACTGATTATATTGTGGACCGATAGTTAATCGAGAGATAACAATTTCAATGACTTTACTTGATTAGGGTTTATTAATTAAGGCTTAGTGATTATAATTCTAGAGAGAATAATCCACACTACCATAGTCTATAACTGACATCCCAATAACACAAAAGTGATTAGGTTAGCATTGATGATAGGATAAATCCCTCTCTCATAATTTGGTAAATTCTCTTGTGTGATTTCCCATTGTTGGGTCTCAATATTTGATTTTGGCGATTTAATTTTTCAAAATTAATATCTTGACAATTTGCTTTCTTATCCTGTTTTATTTTCATTTAATTAAGTTTCTAGCCTTATATAATTTAGGATTAGATTAATCCACAACTCTTCGTGGGATCGACCCTTCACATACTATAATTCACGACCTGTGCACTTGTAGTATTTTGAGGGCTATAAATAGTAAAGCTTGCCATTCCAACACCTACGCCTCATGGAATGACTATCCCTCCATCTAAGTGAATGTTGCTATCTTTGTCTGCGACTCAGAACTCTTCTGATGGGAATAGAATTTTCTTATGAATTTTTTCTACACTTCCTCCCATGTAGTCAATGAATCAAATGGAAGGTCATCAGCCATGCCTTGGCCCAATCCTTCAATATGTATGGAAAGGATCTCATTCTGAGTTGATCTTCATTTAAGCCATCAAAAGGAAAGGTTTGTAGAGTGGTATAGAATTCCCAAATGAAGTTCAAAGGGTCTTCATTAGGAACCTCATAGAAATATGGCAGCATGCTGTAGTAGATACTCTTCAATTCATAGTTCCTAGCTGCCTCTCCCAAACGTATGCGTGAAGTGGCAGTACCAATCACCGATCTAGCATACTTCTTCATTACTAACTACCTTTCACCCATCTTTTGGTTATGAACTTGCTCTTCACGCTTGGGTTCCTCGCAATCGTCTTCAAAGTTCCCTTGAAATCTTCGTATTCGATGTATATTATCAATAAAAGGGACGGGTTCACTATCTAAAGATCTCCTTCTAGCATAAACGAAACGAGTTCACTTCTAAAGACATTCCTTTTAGCATAAACTAAACGAGGTCACTTCTAAAGACATTCTTCCTTGCAGGGACTAACTAAAGGTAGTGTTAAATTAATAACAAAAATTAAGCAAACAAATCAACCAAACAACACAATAAAGCATGTATGTATGAAAAAAAATCAACCAAAATTAATTTAAGTCTAAACGCTAAACACCTTCCTCGATAATGGCACCAAAAACTTGTTGTGCCCAAAATAAGTTCTAAAAATACCTAGGCTATCCTACTCACAAGTATACGAGGTAGTTGTAGTTGATTACCCAGGGTTATCTCTCAAGAAGGTGAAATTGGTTCACTTAAATAACTTAACATTCTATACTTCTACTTATGATCTATCAATAAACATCACCATCAGAATCTGAGCAATCTAATGGTAGACTTGGAAAATGTGTTTAACTAACATATATCCATAGGTACATTTAAATACCATTCATGATCATATCATTCAACAACTTTACATATCATTTTATTTCTCCACCATTAGGGTTCACATGCAAAATCATGAATCAAAGGAATTTTTAGGGTTGTAATGTGGGCTAAGGTTAAGGTGAGATATATTTGGGTAACGTAGCATAAAAGCCATCAAAGAAGTGAAACAAAAGTGACACTCAATATAACATCAAACGTAAAAATCAACATTCACTCACAATTTTGTACACCAAATTTGATGAAGGAAAAAACCATGTTTCTTAGCTTAAATTCAAGCTCTCATACCACAAATCACATCAAGCATATATCACTCACAAAAGTTGATAATAAACAAGACTTTGTAACCATAGGGAGTGACCCTTAAGAACAAGATCTCCCTCATTCACATTATACTCAAGTAACCCTTTCATTACAACTTTAAGAGGAAAAACTAATAATGAGTAACTTTGCTAGACATATACATTTCCTCCTTAATACTTTTATTTAAACATTTTGTTCTTCTCTTTTTTCCCCCTTTTTTTGTTGCTTTTTTCTTTTTCTTTTTCTTTCTTTTTCCATTCAAAAAAGCTTCATCAACATGGAAATTTCATTGATATGACATAAAATAACATCCCAACATCATAACTAACCCACAGATATGTATACTTCCACACTTATACTTTTATACATCCACAAACTTAACAATCAACAAATGTTCCACTAGCTTTAAGGCTTGGGAAGGACATTTTGTTAGGTTTAAAGCATGTAATGTGGTTAGTACATAAAGAAAAGGCAAATAAAGCTCAAGGGGTCTTAATAAGGGAAAAATCATGTCAATAGGGTAGGCTATTTGGCTAATGTAGCTTTTGAAACAAAGAATGCCTACTCATCTCCATATTAGTGCATGTGATAAAAATGTGATCACGAATAGAAAATCAAAACAAAGTCAGGATGTCATGAAGGTCACACATTATGAAAAGAAAATGAGACTGATATAGATGTGTCAGTCTAATAAGGCTCAAAAGCTCACTGGCTTTGTCTACCACTAGTCACTACTCTTTTAAAGATATACACATTAACGAATCAGAAGGGTAAAAGTACATGCTAAATTTGCTATAGATTCTCCTACTCAGTTCATTCTCTAATCATGACTATATAATCCTAGAAGCAATAGAAAAAAAGAAAATGTTTGATTGTTTAATTTATTCTCTCTCTCATTTTTATTGAAAACTTAAAAACAGCCAAGAAACAAATAAACTTAAAAACATAAATGTGTATAAGAACTAAATGAGAAAATTTAAAGAAAAGAAGTAAACTTTCCTTGGGTTGCCTCCCAAGCAGCACCTTTGTTTAGTGTTGCTGACTCGACTACATACTTTTCCTTACGTGACAAAATTATGATCTTCAAGTGTCACATGTGCTTCCTCCATATGAGGTTGTTTAGGATAAGGCCTCAGTTGATGATCATTCATATTCATCATCTTCCCTATCTTTAAAATCTTAATCTCCACTGAGTCCATGTACTCTGGAATATCTCAAATGTCTCTTCACCCTTTTTTTCCTTATCCAATTCCTCCAATCTTCTACATAAATGTGAAGGGTTAGTATTAACAGTAATCACAGACTCAGTACTCACCTTCGAGTTAAAAGATATGTCTTTTTCTACTTTGAGCTCCTTCTCCACTTCCTCGACACAAACAACTCCTTGAGTCGTTATCTCAAGATTCTCAAGCTCCTCTCAATCTGTAAGGTCAAAACACGAATGTCCTTTGGGTACACCTCGGGTTGAGATGGTTGTTTCTCTTCGCTTTGTGATTCAAGGCGGTCAAGAGCTTCCTCCATCTGACCCATCTGGTTTACTACGTTCTGGAGTCTAGACATCATATCTTGGTGGACTTATCTCATTTCTTGCTGGAACTATTGTATACTCTGCTGAATACTCTGTTGAAGTTGAATATTATTAGCAGTCATAAGATTAAGCAAATCTTCCAAAGATGTACCTAAGTCGTGATTAGAAGCCTCTGGTCTATACGAGAATTGCTATGCATCCTGCAAATTTCATGGAAGTAATTTCGCTGACTATCCCATCCATAACTAAAATTTGTATGATCACTCCAAACATGGTTATAGGATTGAGAATACAAGTTATAAAAGAAATTACTTCTGTTTATCTAAAAAAAATTTCACAAACACTAAACGAAAAGTGAAAAGGTAAAGAAATAACTAAAAAAATTTACATGGATGTAGAGTGTCGTAATACTACTCAAAATAAATTAGACCTACAACTATAACAGTGGTGAGTTTAGGTCGATCCCATAGAGAGTGTTCGGTTAGCTCTTGTTATGAAATCAATCGGTGTTTAGGTTATGGGGTTTTTGGTTTGGATTAAAATAAAATAAAATGAAACTAAACTAATGAAAATAAATTAAAGAAAACATGAAAAAATAATGAAAGTAATGAATTTGTTAGGGACCTGATTTTTTGATTTGATAGTTGTGCATTAGTATGTGTTTTTCTAAGTATTTGGTATGTGTTTCTTGCATGATAAGTTATTATTATTGTGTTTTAGAACTTGTTTTGTGTGCTTTTGTTTAGTTTGATCTTCATGGTTGTTCTTTGTGTTTGATATTAGTTTAGGGTAGGAATTGATCATTTTGGTGTAGGAATGGAGGGTGGACATGTTTGTGATTGAGATAGGGAACAAGAGAAGAGAAGAGAAGTAGAGCTGCTGAAAAACAAGAACCCACAACCATGAAAAAGGGCATGTTTTCCACAATCGTAGGAAATATATGGAGAGAATTTCTATTAAGTTAACCCACGATCGTAGGAAGCATAAGTATAATTCCCACAATCATGGGAATTGGAAGTCGAAGAGACACATGAGTTTTATGCATTTTTTAGGTTTTCGTGACTTGATAAGACATAGAATTCCGAGAGCTGCCTAAGGGTGTCGAGGAAATTGCTTCTTGGAGCTAAAAGACAGATTGAGAGCCTAGAGATGGGGAGAGATTCAAGGTTTCATTTCTGATTGGGAAAAGAACACCCCATCATCCAGATTTCCCAGATTGGGCAAAAAAGAGGAGGAACTGCCCTGTCCAGTCTTATTTCAATTTCTTTCTCTTATAGCTTGTTTATCATGGGTTATTTGATTTTTGGGGATGTTATGGATATTATGATTGGCTAAAACAATTTTTAGGGTTTGTTGTTGAACTATTTGTGAACCTTTCATTATTGATTTAATGATATACATGTCTGTGTTATTTATTGTGCTTAAACCTTGCAATAAATTGAGAGAGTGAGCTTGGTAATCTATATTATATGTACAACGAGAGTTGTCGATTAATAGACCTATAAATAACAAGTTATTGATTTATTAGGAAGAAATTTCAGTATATCAATACATTGCCGATAGGATAGCTTTATATCTAGTTGAATGTTTAGGAAAGGCTTGAGAGAGGGTAGCTAGAATTTTAGAAAATCTTGGGCCAAGCATAAATTTAATCAATTAATCAAAGGGGAGCAAATAGGGATAATGTGTTGGACCCTGTTTCCAGAGCCCAACTATCCGGAGTCATACTAGCAAGAGTAGGTTCCCTTGTAGGGTTACTTCATTAACCCTCATTAGGCATCATCAGTTCATCTTCATTCTCACAACATCCCAAAATTTCCCTCAATATTTATTCAATGGCGTGCCTATACAAAACAATCACCATAAATCAAACTCCTTTCTCCTATATCAGAACAGATTATGGTTTCATCCTATAAGAGTGGAGTGCCCACACCAGTCGAACACCAAAATTACAAATTGACTTCATCAAAGAAATTGCAGCTATAAATCTCTAGTTCATTTTGAAGCAAGAATCATCTCAATTGGAGCTCTACAGCTCAAGATATACTTAAAAGCTCAAGCATGTACATACCCCAATCATGCTCTCTCAACCGACCCCTCACTTTCTCTCCATAAAACTTATTCAAATCAACTTTAAAAGATATCAATTTCCGTGGAGAGAAGACAAAGATGTTAGGAATCCATTGCTTTAAGAATCACTTTGTTAGACCCCGTTCCCTCTTTCTTTATTAAATAGGTTTGTTTAACTTATTGATCGTTACTTACCTTTTTGGATAGTAGTAAATTGATAAGTAAGGAGGGTTTTTATTAGATTTTCGATTGGTTAGAATAATTGGGATGTTAGTGCCATAATTAGAAATTAAAGAAATTGAGAGTTAGAATTTAGAGCAGTAATTATTAATTTCAG
>JAOTBA010000068.1:36578-59762 GCA_025629845.1 Erythroxylum squamatum
ATTTTCGTACATCCTTGGTGTTTTCGATTATACATCACGATGTTGTATGGTCTTTTCCGCAGCGTATTGTGAATACTAGGACCGTATGCGATCCAACACGCTGAGCAAGACCGGCCGTGTGTTCATCTCTTCTACAACGGTGATACTCGTCGGACAGAATCTGGTCATCTGTGTTCATCTCTTCTACAACGGTGATACTCGTGTGTCCTTGACGAGGTCGTTTTTTGCATTCCTCAAAAGTTGAAATCGAAGCTTCTTTCACTGTTGCAGGTATATTAAATGCCGACTATTCGGGAGTATCTCCACTAAAATCAAGATGAGGATGGCCCACGTGTGAGCTAGAAGGGGCGGTGAATTTCCGTGTTATCATTTTAGGATAGAACGAAAAGTTATTTCCTATCCTGTGAGGATTCGTAGCTGCCAAAGGAGAGGATTTGGGGTCCTGATTTTTTGCTGCATAATCACCGCCGATTTCATTCCCAGGATCTCTCTTCCATTGCACTATTTTCCGCACGTTACGGGCTCTCACCTTTGCCTGAATATCCTCCGGCCATTCCCAGTAATATTCCCCCTCCGGCCTTTCCAGCAGTTTAGGACAATTTATTTCGCTGTGCCCGATTATACCACAAAGATAGCAAACCAACGGGAGCCGTTCATAGCTGAATGTTATCTCCATCGGAAACCCCCCCCCTGCTTTCTTATACTCTTCTTCCTCATCAACTGCTCCTCCACGTTGAGACGAATCCGGACACGCATATAGCTATTCCAAGAACTCCGACGATTAGCGGAGTCATATTCCAAGTAAGTGCCCATCAGGTTTCCTATGTTTCTTGCAAGGGCCTCAGAAGCAAAACCCATTGGGAGACCATGAAATTGTACCCAGACATCTGTGTGGATGAAATCTATATTCACTGGGTTCTCCCCTTCCTTCCATTGATGAACCAGCAAGATACTTTTGTTAAAAGACTATGGTCCACCAGCTAGCATCTTGTTCGAATCAATATGGTGATAAAACTGAATGATGTAGAGATTATTTTCGCCCATCGGCTTGATGTACGCCCCTCTCAAAGGTCGCCACAAACTCAACATTATTTGTTCAAATGCCTCTGCATTAACCATTCTTTCACCTACCAGTTTACCCAGCAAGCACAACTCATAATTGATCTCCTCTCTCTGAATGTCCTCCGGGATAACAAACTCTGAATCTTCTTTCTCTCGAATAGAGAGCTTTTGCATTCCTGAATCCATAAATCTAACCAGAAAGATGAGAAAAAACGGCGTAGAAACAGTAATCAAAACTCACCATGCAACGGCAAGACCAAAACTTGCACTCAAAGGCAGAGAAAGAGAGGCAAGACATGATTCATATTATGAATATAAACTCTTATTTTTATTTTATTTTTAATAATTATCAATAATTTATATTAAATTTTACTAGAACTTGAATTTAGTTAATTTAATTAATCTGATTCTAATTTTTATTAAAAGTTTCATGTTATTTATAAAAATTAAGTTTTTTAAATTTACAATTTTTAAAATTTCGAGTAAAACTGGATTTAAAACATAAATTCTAATATTATTTTTAATAAATTTCAAATTTTAGAAAATTTTAAAAATTTTAATGAATCTTTTAATAATTTCCTTTATTTTAATAATCTAAATATTTTTTGAACTCGTGAAAAAGATAAATTTTATTCTATGAAATTAAAATTTGTTCCCCTTTTCCGGTTAAAGATCAAATGATACATATTTCCATTAAAATATATAAATATTCCATATTATATGTATAAAATACGAAAAGTAGATTTAGAAAAAAATTATTGAATTTTTAATTGTGGAATAGATTATTTGTATATTCTATTCCTCACTCCTCTAATCACTACCGTCGATAAAAACACTAAAAACAACAGCCGTTGGATCTGCAGATCATCTATCAGAAAACCCTAAATTATAACTCGTCCACTCCACTGGTGACTGGTCTCTTTAGCCACTAGCAAGTAGCCAACGAAAATGGTTCAGCGACTCACCTATCGTAAACGGCACAGCTATGCCACCAGATCAAATCAGCATCGCGTAGTCAAGACCCCCGGTACTCATCTAGTCGTTGAAGTATTTTGATTATTTTTTTTCTTTCAGTATTTTGTTGTGGAGATTTTGATGGGTTTTCTTTTTCTTTTTTTCCCTACGTTGTTGGGGTTGAAGGTGGGAAGTTGGTGTATCAGACCACGAAGAAAAGAGCAAGTGGTCCTAAGTGTCCTGTTACTGGGAAGAGGATTCAAGGGGTATGCGATTTAATGTAAAAGAATTCAAGTTTGAGATGTTCTATGATGATCTTAGAAATTTTGCTTGTTATGTATTTGCAATGGAAAAAGATTGCTGCTTTTTACGTGGGTATTCAGCATTTAGTTGCCTGGAATTGTTGAATTGTGTATTTCATATTTGTTGCCGGCACTTGACGCTTCAAAGTGCTGCGTGCAATGGAGGTTTTGGGATTGGTGATTTGAGATGTTAGAATTTCTTCCGACTTGAAGATATTATGGATTTAAAAATTTTGCTGTTACTGAAAAGCGAAGTTGAATGTTAATGTACGGTGATTAACCTTTAGCTGTGTGGTTAACTTGTTTCTGAACAATCTTAGAAAATCAAACAGTCTTAGGCCTTTCCTGAGTGGTCTGGGAAAATGAGTTCTGTTCATATTCATCAGATTTTAGATGAAAGAGCATTGTGGGTTCAAGCTGGTGGTTATTTGCAAAAAATTTACTCTAGTGAATTAAGAATGATTGATGAAGCAACTGAAGATTGTTATCGTTCCTGCACTGGAAAACCTGAGTGGTTAAGCATCAGAAATTGACGATGACTGTAAATTTCTTTTTGTAAATCGTCATTGTAGCTCTATTGACATGTATTGCAGTCCCTAATGGATTTTATTATACATGTTAAAGTACTTTTACTTGTTAAACTGGTGTGATTCAACTCCTTTGCTGTTTATTTTGCAACACCTTATGTTCTTCACTTTTACGACGGTCAATTTCTCAGTAGTTCGCCAAATTTTGATGAACCCTCTTCTTCTGAGAAGTTATTTGTTGTATCTGAAGTCCCACATTTTCATGAAGCTTGCTTCAATGATGTTCATTTGATGGGTGCAGATACCGCACTTGAGACCTGCTGAATACAAGAGGTCCAGATTGTCCAGGAATCGTAGGACTGTGAATCGTGCCTACGGTGGTGTATTATCTGGTAGCGCTGTCAGGGAGAGGTAGATTTTCATTGTACATCAAGCACCTGATTCACTTTTTTCTCCGATTTCTTGATGAGGTAATGAAATTGGTTTAAGTGCCCTTTATTGGTGTATGCAGGATCATCCGAGCTTTCTTGGTAGAGGAGCAAAAGATTGTGAAGAAGGTGTTGAAGATTCAGAAGGCAAAGGAAAAGCAAGCTAGCAAGAGCTAAGTTGAAAATGTCACGGCGTAAAACACTTTGATCTACTAGACTGTTGAGAGAAATTTTGCGAAAAAGAAAAACAAAACAGAACCGTAAAATCTTCAGTTTTTTAGTTGATTATTCAGATACTTGTTCAATTTGTCGAGATACCATTTCCAGCTACTTGTTTATGATAGTTTGTGCTTTATTGGCGTTGTGGAACATCTAGTATCACTACTGGTTTACCTATCCACTTCTTATGTATTAAATTGAATGAATCTACTTTATCCTTAAGGCAAGCCGTGAATTGCTTATGTTTCAGTGTCTGTCTTGAAAGTAACATCAATTTGCTCTTCAAACACTTAAAAATTCTGATTCTTCAGTCAGTAACTGGTGACAAAAGGTCACATCCCATTTCTGGAAACACTTCAAAATTCTGATTCTTCAGTTTCAGTAACTGGAGACAAAAGGTCACATCCCATTTCTAGGTCCTCTGCAATTCTGATTCTTCTCTCGCCTAACATGACTTTCATTTCCAGCAGTTGATGTGGTTCTGTTGCATCCTTTTTGCTTTGTTCCGAATTATAGAAACCTTATCAAGACAAGTCCTGAATAAAGACTTCACCTAGAAAGAGGTTCTTGTTTTCCTTTTTTACACGTATTGCTTTACAGCGTGTTACGATGCATTTAGTATGTCCTATTTAGATTTAGACTCATTAAGTGAAATTTAAGCAAAACTGAACATCCTGTCAAGAATGGGATTCGAACCCATGCCCTTTCGGACCAGTACCTGAAACTGGCGCCTTAGACCAACTCGGCCATCTTGACTTTGTGGCGACTATGGTATAAGTTTTTTAATAATAATTTCAATCTGAACAATTTGATGGTATTATCATGCGGACTTGACTATGCAGCTATCATCTTTTAGTAGTTAGTAGTTATTATTATTAAATAAAAAATTATTTTGTAAGAAAAATACTTTTCAAATCAACGGCTTTACATTGCTAAAAAAAGCAAATACATTTGGTTAGAGGACACTCCTTTTCAACCCCATAAGCTTGGGGATTGGATTGAGTTTATTCATAAGAACATGTGATATGTAAAAAATTGTCTGTTTTTTTTAATTATTCCATAGATTAGTGAAGTAGATTATTCGTTAAAAATGTGAACAGGCACAGCCACCGTCAACCATGGCCCAACCTCGCTCTCCGTAATCAACGCAAAACAAAGAGATTAATATCTCTGGGCGTAAGCAGAGAGGGTGATGAGAAAGTAGAAGCCAATGAAAGTAGAGTCGAGAGTGGAGAATTATAAGGAAAAGAGAGACTGGCCTTGGTACGTTTAGGCCCTTTTTAGGTTCTCTCCTTTCTTAAAATCATGCGTTAACTAGGACTCCCATCATGGTTTAATTGCATTAACATGACAATAGGGATTATTTATATAATAAAGATGAGTCAAATTTAATGAGTCTCCTGCGAAAAGGACGGAGTCAAGTTCAGTTTGAACTGGCTCGCATTGGGTTTGAAGTTGGGTATTCGACTCTGGTAGGTATCAAGTTCAGGAAAGAAGTATTTAGTTCGGACTGTTGTTCATCGCCTCGTCTATCGAGAGAGTAACAGAAGTGCGGACTGGTTGGCTAAGTATGCGGAGCAATTGGACCAGGGAATTACCTTTTTTGATTCCACACCCATTGGGTGCCACTTGATCCTCCTTGAGGATTTGTCGGGCTTCTATTGCCTCCGTTTTGTTCCTTAAGTTGTATTCATGTTTTCCCCGTTTACCAAAAAAAAAAAAAGAAGAAGTATTTAGTTCATTAACTTTTACTTTATATATGTACAGAAGCTGTACAAACTATATGCAACGTCTGAATTCACTGTGCAGACAGATGCTACTGTTAAATCCCATTTCTCTAGTACCTGTTAATGGGATTTAAGTATAGCACTTGTGTAAGGAATAAGTAGTAGACATCTCACTTGGACAAGGAGGTGAATCCAAGCTTGACAGATGAGGTTTCCATGCATCAGGAAAGTTTGGAGGCAAGCTGAAAGGAAATTCCAGGGAACGGACAGCTGATTCCCACTTGCTGGTTTCGTCAATTTCACTTTGATTCTTCCTCAACATAGGGTCAACTTCTAGTGAGCATATATTTGTATGGGGAAAGCTGATGGAGAATCCACTGAACTGCTGTTCCGAGTCCGAGGGTTTACTAGCATCAACCATGGCAGGGTTGAGTATCGTGGAAGGAGAAACAGAACATTCGGTTGAACCTGACAACCCAACTGGTGAAAACAAGAAGTTGGGAGTGTCTACATTGGATGGCATATCCAATGCTGGAAAGCTAGAGCAGGTGTGGAATGATCTTGTTTCGGTTGGGTAGGAAATGTTTTCTGAACTGAAACGAGTGAAGTGTCCGGGTTGATTGAGCATATCAGGAGGTGTCGGATCTGTTAAATTAGAGACCCAAGAATAAGGAAGAGCTCTTTGCGCCATGGAGTGACTCTTCTTGAATATCTTGCAAATGGCCCAAGCATCCTGGAATAGAAAACACAAGTTCCTCGATGTTAATCCAAAAGTAAGTGACCTGGAATTAATGTTAAAAAAGTACTGGAATCAGTACATTAGCAGGAAAACTTCTGTCCAGGAACTTCTTTGGTGGTGATGGCTCTCCAAGTGAAGGTAATCGAAATTCATGCATCATCCAGTCTGTTTTCATTCCTTTCGCAGCTCTACCTCTGTAGAAAACAAGGGACTTCTTCAAACCTATGCACCTGGTACCATCAGAAGAGTGTATCGGACGATCAGTTCCTGTCGCCTTCCAAAACCCAGCTCCTGTCACACGATTTGGCCTTGCACTGTTCCTGTACTTTCGATCTCTTGGACAGTAGAAATACCATTCTTTCTCACCTGTCATCGCAAGCTCTGTGGGTAGGAAAGGGAGAGAGAGAAAAAAGAGAGATACAGAACAATCATTTCAGAAGGAAATTGGAGATGGTATGTTTCGTGGATTCTTTTACTGATTGAACCATGGAGAAACTGATAAAAACAAACAAAATCAGAAGGAGTAGCTTACTTGGAAGATCCCAGGGATCATATTTATAGATGTCCACTTGCTTAATCAGCTCTATGGGCAAAGGTCGTTGCTGTACCTTTCTCTTAAGATAAAAACTCACAAGCTCCTCATCAGTTGGATGAAATCTAAAACCAGGCAACATCACATCATTATTCCTGTCAACTTCATTCTTCTCTCCCATATCTCTTTCCCTGAACCGACTCTGATGATGGTGAAGCAGTTGACTAGACTCGTTAGTCCTGATCTCAGAAACCGGAAGCTTGAGAGAAGAGAAGAGCTCAAGCTATGAAGAAGTTTAGTGAACACGAGAACCAAGAGAACTTGACTCTCATACTTCAAAACCAGATATTTGCTTCCTCTGAAAGGATTTGCCACCGAAGCTCAGGTCGGTTTTTCAGGGATAGAGTTATGCGAAAATCATCATATGTTGGTGAGAATTTGGAAGTAAAACTAAACTAAAACTATTCAAGTATGGTGTATGTTCAGACACAAATTTCAATCTTCTCGGCTTTTGATTCTTATATTTATCTTCAACAAATCAAAGACAAAAAGACAAACCAGCCTTCCATTGGATCACTATTTTATTGTAACATTTCAGGAAATGGATGACTTGCTGGACCAATTTCCAAAAGATTAAAAAACAATATAAAAGATCTGATGCCTCGAAAACAGATGCCTCGAAAAGGTTGCTTCAGAGGTTGAGTAGGAATTTCTAACATATTCATCGAACAAAGGTCAATGGATAGGGATGATAGAGTTTGAAATTGGAGCCGTAAAAAAATTACGGCTGCTAACTTTGAGTTCGAGTTCGAGTTCGAGGTTGCTTGAGTTTTAAATATATTTTAAAAATTTTAAATTATTTTTATTGAACAAAATTATGAATTTTTTAAATTAAATTTGGTTTAAATTAAGCTTGAAATCGACATCAATTTATTTATCTTTGGATCTGAACAAGATTATTTCTGTTTTATTTCATTACATTCCATACATTGAGATTTCGTGTACTTGATTGTTGATTGTTATATAGGTGATGAAATTTATAAAATCATTTAAGCTTGATTTAATTAATATTTTTCTTAAAACAACTCCACGGAAACTTAATAAGAATTTTTTTTAGTGTTTATAACACCATATTATATTTTTATTTATTAGATGTAAAACCCCATTTCTTAAACAATAATAGCATCAATTTGCTTGATAAGGGATGGCAACGATGACCACCAGTCCCATCAATTTTTTAAAAATGTATTTTAATTAAAAGTGTAAAATAAATTTTTTTATAATTAAACTCGAATCTGAGTTGTTTACACTCAGACTTACCTAAAGTCTAACTTTTTTTAAAAAAATAATTAATTTTCGGGTTAATTTGAGCCTAAATCTAACTCATAAGTCAACTCATTAAAAACACTTAAATTTAAACTCCTAATCAACTCTTTTCCTTAGGATGATTGGTCCTCAGGCTAATTTAAGTCTAAACCTAACTCATAATTTAACCCATTAAAAATACTTAAATTTAAGTTCACGGTGAACCATTGTCATCCATGTGCTTGGCGGGTATAATAATCATAAGCAACATGTTAAAGAGATGAAAAAACGATCAGAGATTGATCGGAGAAGAAGAAAAATAGGAAAGATTTCATGAGAATTTTATTGCCCTAAAATTGTATCTTTGCAGAATGTACAGAGACTGATATATACAAGAGAACCTGTAACTAATTACATTCTAATACAACTAATTACCGAAAGAATAGTAAGACAGGGAAAATTACAAAATTGGCCCTCTTATTTTCAACACAACATTCATGTCTCTTTGCACTAATTAACCATTTGTGATTGGGTAGTTGTGTATAAATAACTAGCAGCCGTAGTTTTTTTTTTTTTTTATATTATTATTATTATTATTGTTATTGTTGTTGTTGTTGTTATAAATTTAATTTATTAAAAATTTAAAGCACTGTTAATTTTTTATTAATAGCACATTAGCGCAGAAATAGAACGTCATATACGATTAGTTTATCTATATAAATACACAAAATATTTAATAAATAAATTAAACGATTAATTTACTAACTTTTTTTAATTAAAAACATAATATTTTATTCATTGAAATTTGAATGAGTGCACAATTTCCATATATCAATGACACTTTATATTAATCTGGTTGATGACACGAGCTTATAGAGTTAATTTTTAAGATATATTTAAAATAATTTACATTTAATCGATATATTTTAATACTTTTCATTAATATTGTAAGATTAAATAAATTTTTAATTATATTATTTTATATTAAAAGATCATGTAATCACTATCCCTTAAACGCCTACTACTCTTTTCAATACGTTCTTATTATATGTTTATCTACATACATGGGCCGATGGGCGTGTACTTGATTATCCCAATGTTTAAAGTACTGCCTCATAAATTAATTTTTGTTTGGACAAGCTTATATTAGTAGAGTTTTTATTAATAAAATTTTTGTCAGTAAAGCTTTTATGAGAAAAGTTTTTTTAAGAAGTTAGTTGCCTATTTAATTGTCATTTAAAAAATAGCTTTTTTGAAAAAATTTCATACAATACACTGTTTGACAATATAAAAATAAAAACACTTTTAATTTTAATTATATTTTATTTTGTAATAAAAATTATTTATGCATATAAATATTATTTAATGTATATTAAACAATATGCAAAGCACAATATATTAATTATTATATAATTTTAAACCATATGAAACATAAATGAAAATATATCTAACCAAATCTTTTATATGGATTATAACATAATTAAAACTAATATCAAAAATAAATATTAAAACATATAAATATATAGAGAAGATGTGTTTGAAAGATAAATGTGAAGATGAGTTTGTGGGTATTGTGGGAATTATGTGTAAAACATAAGGGTAAAAGGGAGTAAAAAAATAGGCTCATTAATTGATATGAAAATTCTACCTGAAATAGTTATTTGATAAGCTTTTTTGAGAAACTCTAAATTTGAACTTCTTAAAAAGCTGTATTTTGGCTGTTAAAAAAGTCATATCTATTAAAGAAGTGTTTTTTTATTTTAGAGTTAAACACTCATTTTTCTTAAAAATTACTTTTGTGGTGGAGAAAAGTGTTTATTAGCCTCCTAAAAGTTAAACAGGCACTTAAACTAGCACGCTACTATCAATATCCTACTCATGAACTATCAATGAAAATCTAAAAGACGAAGTGAATGGTGCTTGACAATTAGCAACATTTTGATTAAAACTCCTTTTGTTGTCTCCTTAATAGATAGAGAATTTTAGCAGCTTAAGATTGCAGACCATTTTGTATTAAACTCGCATAATTCACCTAAACTCGCACGCTACTTTTCTTTTTCTGTGGGATTGAGCACAAAAAAAAGTTACACGCACGTATTTATGCTTAATTAATTAGGACACTGGAAAAATAAAATGAAGCCGTTATTTTTTTATTATTAATGAAGAACTAGCCAGTAATTTATAACATAGCGGCCAACGCATACGAAATACAGCTAGCCTAGCATACAGTTCCCCGGAGAAGAAAGGTTGCTCATAAACTAGAGAGAGATGGGAACTAGCTATATCCTGTTTCAACCTAAGGCTCTTTTAACTTCTGGAGTCCAATTCCATGATGGTGCTGAGATTCATGGGGTTCATGTACTTGGTAGTGCCTGATAGGATATGCTGAACGATGATCCTGTTAGCCCTTTCAGATGGATGAAACGGATCCCAAAAAGCATACATGTCTCTGTTAGGGCACAAGTTGGATGCAATTGTGCAAAGTCCAATCCCGTTGTAAGGTCCTTGTCCGCAACATGCGACTTTAGATGTAACAAATCCTGCTTGTCAAAGCACGTAATTTAGAACCAGATTTAGTGTAGTCTACTAGCATATAACAATAACTGAAAACGGAGATAATTTAGTATAGTAGTTAAGCGTTACAATGAGAAACGAAAAAGAAAAACACATGCACTGCAGGAATAGAGTAGACAAGAAAGTTTTGAGAAAGCCTTTGCATGGAAGGGACAACGAAATGTATAGACCGTCTCCGACACATATTCGTTCATTTAAGCGCAAGAGTTAGTGGACCAACAGCCCTGTTTATGCGCAAGAAAACAGAACCAGTCATATCATGCAATTTACGTTAAAAGGACCCCCACAGATCTTAATCCAATGCTGGTTATCTCTGGTTGCCTTCACTTACAGAATTGGTTATAATCATTGGTTGCCTTCACTTACAGAATTGGTTATTGCATATAATCTAATGCATGTTTCCGGAAGAACAATAAGCAGAGTTCTTTGTAAACGATGTTGGGCTAGTTAAAGCACGCACTTGGAGAGACTCTATATGCATGGCCAAAATATTTTTTTAACTCAAGCTGATAGTTTAGCGAATTTGAGTCGTACTCAGGATGTAAAGTTAAGGATACGAATATTTCTCCTGCTTTATCCAGCAGATTAAAAGGAAAAGGGGATCTGACGGCGTACCATATGCTCGAGGATTAGTGATGAAATCCATGTTCATTTTATATGCATTTGCTGCAATGAACACATCTGATCCAATTTCAATATTGAGTCCATTTATCATTTGCACAAGTTGGGGATTGAACAAGGCAGCTGCCCTTTGCAGTTCCACCGCACATTCACCATTCCTGCTCCTCCTGGCCAATTCTGCGGGAACACAGCCCAGTGGTCCAGTGCCAGTCACCAGGACTCGGCGTGCTCCCAAGTTGTAGAGCCTCTGTGTTTTCCAGAGTATTCCTTTTCTTAGCAATAAAAATTCAATTTTTTTTGTTCTTAATTGGAAATCAGAAAAGACATAATCAAAAAAATAAATCACAGCCTGCCCAAACTTAAAAGAACAACCGTTAAGTCTACTGCACAAACTCTGGATCAATAATTTAAGTTATAATAGGTACCAGTAGCAATTAATGGCAGTGGTTAGGATTAATGATCTGAATTTTATAACTTGGACTTTAGTTGCCAAAGTTGCCTAAGATATGGGCGTGTTCATGTAATTTATGCTTTTCATCTAACAATCATCCATGTTCCTGTATGTTTTGTGTTAAGCTATGACCAATATCATTGATGACTTGTTTTTAAGTAGCATAAGAGATCTGAAAAACACCGAAGCTTATGAAAGGGCAGAAAGAGAGTGAAATGCATATTCTCTGGACATGAGCCCCATCAAAGGCTTTTAGTGGGAAAGTCATTTCTCAGTATGTATTTCAATTATACGTGAAGAGAAGAGATTATCCCATGTCGAGCGAACTCACCAACCCAAACAGTTCCGAAGATCCATGCAAAACCAGCCATTGATTATATCGGATAGTTCGTACAACACTCAGGTGAAACCTACTTCAACGCTCCATCTAAAGGTTATTCGCTTTTCCTTATCAAATGACTCAATATAATTATCAACTATGTCGATGGTGTAGGCTACATGAATATACAATTTAGCTTCATGATCAAAACAGTGCAGTGAGAGTGCAAAGACTAATTATGCCGATTGCAATAGGGAATTAACTAAAGCGCTTACATAAATTAGAGCAAACACTCTCGACACCTGAAAAACAAAACAGCACGTAAAAAGTGTAATAGGAACGTTACGGTTAATATTTTGCGATACTCCGAAATGAGGTAGACAACATAATCTGGGAGTGCGAATTGGCGAGATCTTGCAGAGAAAGGCACCAAGTAATAGTTGTTCACAAAGTCATTGCCTCCTAAAGTCATTAGGACTAGTGCTTCATTCACTAATCTCTGAGCTTGCTCGGGTCCAATTAAGGTGCTGACCCTTTGCTGGTATTGTTGGAAGTACTCCAATTGTTTCGATATTCTAATGATATTTAGCTACAAAAAGAGCATCACGTAGAAATTGGTTAAACCACAACAACTTTTAATTTTCTAAAAAAAACTGTTAATTAAGCTGCTAAATGGACTTACAAATTGAATTCCAGTATCATTGAGGATACCAATCCCAGCTGAAGCAAAATTGGCACCAATAAGTAGCCTTTCTCCTGTAAGAGCAGGACTCAAATAAGGCAAGGTAGGTTCTGATCCAATAGCCTGACCTGAGAAAACATATATATTAGTCATTGCTGCCCGAAAGTACACATTAATAGCAATTCAACTTATCCCTTTAGAAATTTCGATCATACTAATAAGGTCAGGGATATTAAGGCCATTGGAGAAGCGACCGGTGGCTCGATGGTCCGGATAGTCAATCCCATAAGGTGGTGCATCAGCTCGTGCAGTGGTGGCAAGGTAATTATTGTTGCCATTATCAACTAGTGAATCACCGAAAACAAAGAAGGACCTAGCTGCTTCAGCCTCAGGGGCAAAACTTGCCAGAAGTGTCGCAACTAGGCCTAAAATGACAACAGAAGTGTGGAAGGGTGGGATGGCTGTCGACATTATTGGCTTTCAAGAAACCCCTGCAACTAAATAGAACGGTAAAAGCTTGCAAGGCAGGTGCGCTACCTAGCTATGACACACTTGATGTCAAATAAAATGAGTGAGGACTGCTGGCTATATATAAAGCTCGAAGTCTTTGGTCCTTTGATCGACCATTCATGGCTTATTGATCTACCAACAAAGCTGACAGATAACTATACTTTTTGAAGCCCCATTCAATGTGGCTAGATGCAAGTTTATCTATACTTCAACGTTCTTCTAATGGAAAGACAACTAACAATAACTGAGCCTTGCCACAAAATAATAATTTCATTCTTTTTGCGCACACTTGTTCAAGTTTATAAACAATGTTGCTTGGCATTACTGGATGTCAATCTTGATTTATGATCATAAATTGTTTAATTAGAGAGTTAAACATAAATTAAAAGGAAATTTAATTTATCTAATTTTTAATTATAAATTAGAATTAGAATTTATAATCATTACTAACATATTTGAGAACCTAATAGGTCACACATAAAGAACGGGTTGTAGAAAGCAAATATGTTTCTAACCAAGTTGGACTTGATTGTAAAGTTTGAGAAACTTTATAATTAAGTATGAGATCTTTAATAAATATGGATAAATATCAGATATTGAATCTTATTGGGGCATAATTAGTTTTTAATTCAAATTATTTATAATTCTAATTAAAGTTTAATTGATATTAGAATTTAATTTCAATTAAAATACTAAAATGTCCAAAATTTATTATAAATATGCTTAAGTTTTAATGGAGCTAACACTTCTTACTTAACCCACTTTATAAAAGTTACAGGTTCTTTCAACTTGTTTTATTGATACCGTTAGAAGCAGAACACTTATGCAGCTATAGTAGTTAAGATGGATCAGTTTAAGAAGCGATTTGAGAGATACGATAAGAATATGATCAAACTTTGGGATAAGGTATGAATTAAGATTCATAGTTTATTATGATTTATTTGTTAATCATTTTATAAAATTAAAATAAACTTAATTTTCGAGAAATCAAAATACAAAAAAAATTCAAAACTATTCTGTTGCGGTTGGGATATGATTGCTAATAGAATCGAAAATATTAATTGCCGAGACCTTTGGAATTTCCCAACACAATAATAACTAGAAAGCACATTTTTTGAAACAAGTCAGAGGCATTATTGTAAGCATAATTTTTTGTATACTCATTGATTAACGAGTCGAACAAGTAGACATTCTAAAGATGAAGCGAATCAAAGATGAGTCTTGACTCATTTGGGACGCCACATCTAACATATGTAGAAATGAGTTTTGTCACCAAAAAGGGGTTTTGAGCCAAATTAAGAGAGAGCATGTGAGCTTTGTTAGGAATAATTAGGACTTGGATAGAGCTAAGTCATAGCTATATTGAAACTGAAAATATTGAAGATAAAATAGACACATAGATTTTACTTGGAAAACTTCTAAATTAGGGTAAAAGCCACGGGCAAGGAACTAGAGAATTATAAGGAGAAAACTAGACCCACAAAAACACACATAATATTTTTGTTTGTTTTTTTTTCTCTCTCACCTCACGTCTCTCTTTTTTTTCTTGCTGTGTGTTCTTTCGTGCGACTCCTGCCTATAAAACTCCTACCTTTTTATAGGCAGGAGTGCCTTATATGAATGGCTGACAAAATGGTCAGTCATTTTGTACTTCCTAGGCAGTTGACAATTCTCTCACTTAAAGATTTGATTGATGATCAATCATATCTTCACACCATTCTTTTCTACCTTGTCGCTTCATGTTGCTTACGTTTTTATCGGGCCACATTAGGATCGACACCGCATAAACTTGTCAACGTTGATTAGTTTTGTCATAAAATCTGCCAGGCTGTTTATGGTATGAATTTTCTGAATATCCACTATTCTTTCTTCTACTTTCTCACGAACGAAGTGGTATTGAACTCGAATGTGCTTTGTCTTTGAATGAAATGCTGAATTCCTTGCAAGATGCAAATCACTTTGGTTATCACAAACCAGAGTAATGTTCTCTTGTTTGCATTCGAGTTCTTCCAACATCAACTTCAACCACACTGCTTCTTTACTGGCTTGTGTAGTTGCTACATATTCTACTTCTGTTGTTGACATAGCCACAACTGACTGCAGTTTTGAAACCAAGTGCACAACCCCTCCAGCTAATGTGAACACGTATCCAGTAGTAAATTAACTTTTGTCAAGATCACCTACATAATTAGCATCAACATATCCTTTGATAGTAAAATATGATCCTCCATGACATAATGCAACCTATGAGGTTCCCTTGATATATCTGAGAATCCTCTTAGCAGTATTCTAATGCTCTCAACTAGGATTCACCATGTATCGACTAACTACTCCCACTGCATGTGAAATGTCTAGTCTTGTACAAATCATAACGAACATTAAGCTTTCCACTGCTGATGCATACGATACTCGAGACATCTCCATCCTCTCTTCTTCATAGCTAGGACTCATACTTGAGGATAACTTGAAATTAATAGAAAGAGGGGTAGAAATTGACTTACAATCTTGCATATTGAAACGTCGCAAGATCTATTTTAAATAATTCTTCTAAGAAAGCCAAATCTTCCTATTATTTCTATCTCGGTGAATTTGCATCCTTAGAATCTTGTTTGCTATTCTCAAGTCCTTCATTTCAAATTCCCTAGCCAAATATGCCTTTAATTCTTTGATGCCATCATTGTTGGAGTTTGCAACCAACATGTCATCTACGTATAATAGAAAAACTATAAAATCAGCTTTATCAAACCTCTTGAAATATGCACAAGTGTCTACATTCATTCTACCATATCCAAGGCTTATGATGAAGGAATCAAATCTCTTATGTCAACACCTTGGCGCCTGCTTTAGATCGTATAGAGATCTATTCAACCTGCAAACCAAGTTCTCTTTTCCTTATTCTTCAAAACCTTCTATCTGGAGTATATAAATTTATTCTTCAAGATCTCCATGAAGAAATGTAGTTTTCACATCTAACTGCTCAAGATGCAAGTTAAATGGAGCACACGTTGCCAGGACTACTCGAACTGTAATGAGTCGAACCACAGGAGAAACTATTTCATTGAAGTCAATTCCTTCCTTTTGAGCATATCCTTTCACCACCAATCTAGCACGATATCGCTCTACTTGATCATCACCACTCCACTTGATCTTGTAAACCCATTTATTGCCAATAAGCTTTCTTCCTTGTAGTAGTGATACCAGCTCCCATGTCTTATTCTTATGCAGAGCTTCAATTTCTTCCTACATTGCTGCCATCTACTGAGATGCTTCTAAACTATTCATTACTTCTTGAAGAGTTGATGTTCTTCTTGTGCGAGTTGATCTCTGAGTATCTGAAACATCATATTTGACTGGTTCTTGCTCCTTGTGCTTTGGTGCAGCTTTAGAAGAATCATTTTGAGCAAATTCCCTTTCCACCTGTATTGTTATAATCTCTAAATTCTCTTTTGAAGTGCTAACATCTTCTGTTTGCTCTTGATCATTATCTTCTAAGAAAATAAAATCTCTGTTGATAACAATCTTGTGGGCAGTAGTATCCCATAGACGATACCCCATTACTCCTTCAGCATATCCCAAGAAAATACATCTTCTGGATTTTGGATCCAACTTCGTAGTTTATTGGGCATTGAACGTCACATAGGCAGGACTTTCAAATATATAGAGGTTTGAATAATCTGCTAGTCTATAAGCTCGCATTTCCATCGGTTTCTTCAACTCAATTGCAGTTGATGGAGCCGATTCACCATATAATAAGCGGTATTAACTGCTTTTGCCTAGAATTTCTTATCTAAGCCCACAGTTCTCATTATCACTCTTCATTTTTCCAACACAATTCTATTCATTCGCTCCACCACTCCATTTTGTTAAGTAGTGTATGCCGTTGTGAATTGTCTTTTGATGCCTTCTTGCTTGCAGAATTCATCAAATTCTTTACCAGTATATTCACCTCTATTATCTGAGCACAAGCGCTTGATCTTCTAACTAGAATTGAGTTCTACCTGCACTTTATAAAATTTGAAAATTGGAAAAACCTCTACCTTCCTCTTGATAGGAAAAACCCAACATCTCCTCCAAAAATCATCAATGAATGATACAAAGAATTTGCTCCTCCCAGGGATGTCACTGGTGCTTGCCATACATCAAAATGAATTAATTCTAAAATTTCCTTACTTCTGAATTTTGATGTTTTGAACTTCAATCGACGCTATTTGCTCACAATGTAATATTCACAGAAGGGTAGTGATACCTTTGTGAAACCTGGAAGTAGATTCTTCTCTGCAAGTATCTTCATTCCTTGTTCAAACATATGTCCAAGCTTGTTATGTCATGTTATTGCAAACTTTTCACCTGGACTCATCACTGCAACTAATGCTTCTCCTTTTTGCAAAGATTCTCCCTTTAACACATACAAATTTGTAGTTATATTCTCTGCTTTCATAAATGCAAGCGTTCTTTTGATCACTTTCATGATCTTGTTTTGAATCTCAAATCTGTCTCTACACAGATCCCTTAGAGACAGATTCATATTGATGGAACCATTCTCTTGAAGAGGTCATATTAAAAGTAGCTGCTGAATCGAGAAGTCATACATTAACAAATCTTCTCTTGCCTCCAATAGTCGTTGCCGCTTCACAGACCATTGCACCTCTATCATCTAAAGTATTTGCCACATTTCCTTGAAGAATAGAATCTTTCTTATTCAGATTCCAACAATCCTTCTTCAAGTTCCCTTTCTTGCCACAATTGTAGCATTTGAAATTCTTCTTACTCTTGAATTTCGATCTACCATGTCTATAACTCCCACTTGAGCCACATTCTATTGATCTTCCTCTCGTCATTGCCAAGGCCTTTGCTTGTTGCAAAATTTTCAGCCTATCTTCCTTACTTTTACGTCGATTCTCTTCTTCTAGAATAGCAGCGGCAATATTGTTGAAAACTAGAGTATCTATGTTGTTTATTAAATCGATAACGAGTTGATCATACGAATCTGGTAGACTTTAGAGTAGAAGTTCTGCACGTCCGCTTTTCTCTATTGTGTGCCCCAATAATGTGAGGTGGAAAAATAGAGTATTTGAAGTATTTAAGTACTCCGTCACCGAAGTGGATTCTACCATGCGTAAAGTGTATAGTTTCCTCTTCAAAAAAATTTTATTATGGAGTGATTTGGCCTCGTATAATTTTGTGAGGTGATCCCATATTTCCTTCGCAATCTTCTTTTCCTCTATATTGGATAATACTCCATCAGCTAAAGCTAGGTGATAATTAGCTACAACATTACCATCCTTCTCGTTCCACTTTTCATTTGTGACTCCAGCTGGCCGTTCACTAATGGTCGTTAGACAATTATCGTTCCTTAAGATTGCCTTTATCTTCAACTTCCATAGTGAGAAATTGTTGCCGTTGAATTTTTCAATGTCATACTTTGCCTCCATTTCTTCTATCACAATCGTTTTATGAATAATGCCTTTGACAAGGTGAATAATATTCTAACGTATCTATGGACGCGGAGGATCCACACTTAGTGACAATCACAGAGCATATAATAAGCAAATATACGCACTAAAACTGGCTCTGATACCACTTGCTAGGAACAATCAAGACTTGGATAGAGTTGAGTCGCAGCTATATTGAAACTGAAAATATTGATTATAGAAAAATACACAAATTTTATGTGAAAAACTCCTAGATTAGGGTTAGAACCACTAGCAAGGATAGGAGAATTTTACTACTAAAAAAACTAGAGAATTACAAGAAGAAAAACTAGGCCAACAAAAATACATAGAATATTTTTGTCTCTCTCTTTTTTTTCTCTCTCTCACCTCACGTCTCTCTTTTTCTGCTTGTGTATTTCTTCATGCAACTCCTGCCTTTTTATAGGCAGGAGTGCCTTATATGAATGGCTGACCATTTTGTCCTTATTAGGCATGGTAGTCATCGAATTCGGTGTCTACTAGCCATAATTATTGAGAAGCTTGAGTACATTTACTCTGTATCGTGGCCAATAGAGCGAAGTGTGCTAGAATAAAACTTTTCGTCATTTACTGGCACTTGCTTCTTCTTTGTAGAGTTTTTGTAGAAATTTATTGAGCTCTTCTTCGTCAAGGATAGAAATGTCATCATCAAGGTCTTGCGCATCTTGAAAGGAGGAGGCTAGAATTTGAGATAGTCCTATAGTGTCTAGACCAGAAGAAACTTAGATTGGTTTAGCGACAGTCCTGCGAAGAATCGATTAAAAGCTTGATGGTTTATCTGAGCAGACGCAAGAACTAAACTCCAAAGTTGATGCCATATCTCTCCAAGCGAAGCAATTACATCAACAAAAACTCAATCAAATTATTTTTTGATTGAGTTTTATTTTTCTCTAAATTAATTATTTTAATTTTAACACAATTATTTTTTTGCATAAATAATTTATTCTAATTATCATTTATCCAAAAATTTAATAATTGACTTAATTTACTATATCTATTCTATTAATGAAAATTTTAATACAGATAATTTTTATAAAATATTTAAAATTTGAATATAATATTATTACTATTTAAATTTTAAATTATAATTATAAAGTTTAACAAAAACTAATTTTAAATAATTAACCCTATCAATAATTCTAAAAGATGAAACATTTCTCCGACTTTTTTTTCTTTTTCCAATGATCAAACAAGGGACAGGTGTAATAAATGTTGAGAGATAATTGAACTTATGGTTTTGTTATTTCCATTTATGACCCTACCACATATTCAATATTCCACCTCTAAAGAATTTGAAAGTTGATTATAGTTACGAGTTTGTTTTTAACCATCTTACTCGAGATAAAAACGGATTAGTTACATCTCAATCTCCTTGATATTTCTTTTTCATCATATGCCATGCAACACAAACATTAATTGGTGGGGTTGGTTTTATCTACCTTACAACATTATTACCCCACCGGTGTTATGGTGAATCTATATGATGAACTCAATAATATGGTGACGTTTTATAGGTGTGATAATATATCGTTCAATTACCATCAGGGTATTTAAATGTTTGGAGCTAGCCCACAAAAGCTGTACATCATGTTTTGAGAAATATGTCAAAGATCATTTCCACTGTCTTGCATGAAAGGATGAAGCGATTTTCTATCTGCTTCGCTGATAAAAAAAAAACCTGATCAATAAAAAGGTAGAAAACTTGCATATCTTTTCTTTTACATTTAAAAACGTACAATATACATAAATATCTAACCCCATAGGCCAAAAATAGGAAAAGAAACCCATAACATAATAGGAAGAACACATAATGAGCTGCAAGAAACTTTATAGTGCCAACTACATTGGCAGCAAGCAGCTCCAAGCCACGTACCGCAACAGGAGAAGCAGTCCAACTGTCCCTGGAACGGCCATGTTATAGATTCCCAAAATTTGCTGTAGAGTGCCTATAACATGCTAACTTTTTCAGTCTATTGAATTCTGAGCTGGGAATCTCCGTAGTAAAATTGGAAGCTGCCATGGCCACATCAATGAATAATGTCCTTCTGGTTTATTTTCCAAGTCCACTTTACGTACAACAGGTTTTATTTCGCTGGCAATTTTGGTTGAGAAGCGGCTAAACCCAATGGATCAATAAATGAATCTCAAATGCTACTGAGACCGTTCATCTTGGTTCTTTTTTGTCTCAGCCTACCGCACAGAGTCATGTATTGTCTAGTTGAAATATGTGAACGAATTGAAATCCATAGATACATAGACCAGACGTTTACTATTAATAAAGTTGTAAGCCAACTGCAACATTTCTTAATCATTGTTGTTTTGACAAATACTATTATAGTTTCTATATTCCAACAGTGACAAGCATTGTGACGTCCCAAGCTATACCCTAGTCGAAATTTGCCATGTTCGTGAAAGTATATGTAATGGGTGTTAACAAATATGAAAGTGAGTCTTTAGTACGGGACATAATCAGCATTAACGAAATTGTTGGGGGTAATTTAGTAATTTGTGTTAAATGTGTTATAAACGCATAAATATAAATTAATCATGGGCCAAAATGCTAAATGAATTATTAAGATGATATACAATTACATAGAGTAGAAAAAGGTGTCGCCAAATTGTAATTAATAAAAATTGAAAAGTAGGAACTAATGGGCCCATTGTCACTCTACACACAATAAGATTTACATATAAATATAAAGAGGATGAGATGAGGCCGGCCTTAACACTCAAAATTTTGAGCTCCTCTCTACACCAGAATTTATACTAAATTTGATATCTAAAGGGGATTTTGAAAGAAACACATAAATTGGTGTATTTGATGTCTAAAAGGAGAAGAAGACCAAAGAAAAAGGCAAAGGGAAGCAAGTGGAGTGAAGCAAAAGGGTTTTGATAACTCCTTGGAGAGGTATGAGAATTTTTTATATGTTTGATTGAATTTATGAGTGTGATGTGAGGAGAATTGGTCAAAGAAGTATTCCATAGGCAAATGGGATGCTGTTGGTTAAATTATATGTGTTTTTTCCTTTGCTTGTGCATGACAAGACTAAAGTTAGTTGATTTGGATGTGTACCTAGCTGAATGGATAGGTTCCACTAAACATGCTTTTATAATTTGGCCATATCTTGGCCTATAGACCTCTAAATTGGATAATTCTAATTAGAGATTAAACTAGAGACATAAGCCTAAAAATTTCATGAAGTAATAATAGAAATTTGATTCTACATCTAAGATTTTTGAATTTTGGCCTGGAGTTAGGTTCTAGCTGTTGTCCCTGTTTTCGAATAGCCTGTAGTGTTTTGAGTATAACTCCAAGAATAATTAACTAGATTGCTTGAAATTTATGTAATTAGAAAATTAAAACATAGAGGAACATTTTTCTAGAAGACTATTTTGCCTAAAAACCCCAGTTTCTAGGTGATTGAACCCAAGTTTTCAGTATTAATTGGCTGCATTTTCATAACTTTTGGTCTGTTTATATAAGTGTTGCATCTTTGTGAAAGTGTTCAGTTTTTCAGTTCAACTGTTGACATCAGTTCCATAATTAGTGCATGTGCTCATATTATTTTTTCTTTCACTTCATCCATTCATTCAGCCTTCCGTGCATTACAACCCTTAAAGACCTCTTGATCTTCGAAATAATAGTCCTTGTAGTGGAGAAATAGAACTGACACAAGCTTATGGTAGGAGATGGATTAAGCAGATTGAGAGTAAAAATATCCCTAAACACAAGTGAGATGAGCGCAAACACTATATCTTGAGTGATTCTCTTTTGTTCAATCTCTTGTGCTTAAATTCTTTCAATGTGTGTTTTATTAGCACTCTTTCAATTTGCTTTGTTTGAATTCTGAGAAAGTGAATTGCGTCAATTTCCTGTTATTGTTTTGAGCATGGGCGGATTTTTCTTTTACACTTGTACCTTTTTGACGCTTGTAAACTTTGTCCAGGAGTACAAAGGTCTAAGTGTGGGGGAATTTGATTGAGCCCAAGTTTATACTATTAATTGGCTGCATTTTCACGACTGTTTAAGTACTTTTTGACTCCTAATTGGTGATCTTTGTGCTTTAATTGGTTCCTTATAGTGAGCTCATATGAGTTGCATTTTGTTAGTAAAATTGTTACACATTGATGTTAATTATGTTATAATTTTTCCTAGGACAATTGATACTGCAAATTGCTATTTGATTTTGTAGGAAAATGGAGTCAAAGTGATAAAAAGTCAACAAGGTTCTTCACACGTCGCGGCGAGCCAGCCAAGTCCATACGTCGCGACGTCCATCAATTCACACGACGCGACGAGCATGGCAGAGCACACGTCGCGACGAGAATTAATTCATACGTCGCGACGTACGGCGGATATCCGGACCATTTTTGGCAATTTCTCTCACTGTTTCGACCCGGCCCGCCTCGTTTCTTTAAATACTTACCGAATTAGGTCATTTGGGAGGTCGGCACACCATATACAGAACACGAGATACCATCGTCCTCACCATCTTCTCCATCACCAGAAACACCATCTTCTCCATCACCAGAAACACCATACTCCACACCAGACGCCATACACACGCCATACACAGACACATACACTACATCAGCCACCGACACACCACCACAGACGTATTCGGTAGCCGCCAGTGACTATTCCACATTACCACTTTCATTACCGATCATCATCAACAACGCGCCATCTTTCTCAACAGTCGCTGGAGTTATGTTTAACGCCGGAGTTCCAGCAGCAGTGATGGACATCGCCGGAGTTAT
>JAOTBA010000068.1:59862-79050 GCA_025629845.1 Erythroxylum squamatum
TCTCTTGGGCCTAATTTATTAGGCATTGAATAAATATATGTGGATATATTTATTGGGCTGGATTGAATTAAGTTGTCAGGCTTTTATTATATGAGATATAATGGGCTGAAACTTACTGGGCTTCAATGGGATTAGGTTTTCTCTATAAATAGAGAAACTTAGGTCTCATTAGTAGCAGAACAAAACGTGAGATGAAACCCTAGCCACCCTCAGAGTGAAAATTGTGCGGCGTTCGGAAAGAGTTTTAGGACGTGCTCGCACACGATAGCCGCTGCCTGGATCATTCGTACTCGTGTGGATACCGGTAGAGGGCATTCGCATATTGCAGTGTCTACGAATCCGATAAAGAAACAACCAATCCGCATCATAAGGTATTTTCGTGCATCCTGTGTATTTTTGGTTATACTTCATGTTGTGTTATGGTCTTTTTCGCAGCGTATTGTGAATACTCGGGCCATACGCGATCCGAGTTCCAAAATTAGATACTTTGTTATCTAAGAACACCTACTTTAAGTTATTACTTCAATTAAAAATCCAAATCTTACACAACTTTTAATGAACTTGTTCCACATCAAACTAGGTTCATTTTACACCTTAATTAAATCCAATTAAACCATTATAAAGTACCTTCACCTTATATGGTCCAACAATTTCCCAAAACCAGTCTTTTCTCCTTCCTAAGTACTTCCCATGACCGTGGGAATAAGCCTTATAAATCCTACAATCATGGGATGAGTGAACCGAAGGTTCACTCACCCACAATCTCCAATTTGTTTCCAAAACTCGACTTCTTCACTTCCTTTCGACACACCTTCACCAAAGATCATCAATTTCACTTCAATTCTACATTATTCATGCTTCAATAACTCATCAAATTCATTTCCAAACCAATTCAAAAATTATTCATTAAGTAACTTACAAATCAATATCTTCCACATATCAAAACCAAACTAGAAGTTATCATACAATGATCATTTTTCCAGCATTCATTTATCATTATCTTAACACATATTTCATGCCAATTTAATTATCATAAAACTTGTAATAATACATTATATCAAGTTTAATAATCCCTTACCTAATTACCTTCAAATTCCTTCTTCAAAGAACTAAGCAAACCAACCCTTCATTTATCCAAAACACTTTCAAAATCTAGGTAAGTATAGGATGATCTTAACACCCAAAAGACAACAACATAAAAGCAAAGTAATAGTGTTTACTATATATTTTAACAAAATTAAAAGATTACAATAATTAGACAAACTTCCAATTGTGTAGTCCCAATTTTTGGTTAAAATTTTAAGATTATTTTATGTAACTGCGAAGTCAACCCCTGTCAAAACAGAAAAAATTATGATAATTATATTAATACTGATGTAATGATATTAAGAGTAGTGTTACATATGATATAACTGGTAAACAAAATGCTTGGCTGGTAAATTATAATTTTCTATTTTAAAGTTACTATTGATATATTAACTCTTAATGTTACATATGTCCCGTGTATAAAATCTTGTTGCTTCAGTTTTTTAAAAGGTTGAATAAATTGAAATGTAAATTAACTTTAAAAATAAGCAAGTATTTCAAACAATAATATACTGTGCGCCTCTACTTTACTTATGTTTACCAAAAAGAGACTGGCCAAAGATGCAGCATTTGAACATAGATGATGATATGCTGCCAAAAACAAAAAAAGGTCCAGTCAGTACACGGTAGTAGGGTCCAACTGAAACTGGATTGCGAGTTCAATACCTTCCATTCAAACTTACAAAGCGACTTTTATGACAGTAGAGTGGCAGTAGGGTGCAAGTGAAACTGGATTGCGACCTTCTCATTCAAACTTACAAAGCGAGTTTTATGACAGTAGAGATTATTGACATTGTTTGTTTATGTCAACTGTCTAAAGGACAGGAGTTAGGTCATGAGTATCTCCATCCTGTACATAATAAATGTGTGTAGTCAGACGCAGAGGTGTTAAATGTGTACTGAGCGCTGTCCGTCGTCGCCCTTTGCAAGTCACATGGTAGCTGCACAACCACGTAGTAAGATTAAAGAGAAGAAACTATACCGACTTAAACCACAATACAAACAAAACCCAAGTTGGTTTGTACATGAAAATGGAAACGTCGGTAGCGACAGGACCAAGCAAAAGAATACAAAACATGTGAATTGTGTCATACCCACATATGAATTAGTCAGCATTAAAATATGAAGTTTTGTCAGTGGACCAGAAACTGGTGAAAATTAAAGGAGAACAAAGTAAAAAGGTAATTAATATATTGGTCTGAATGAAAAGGCAAAGGAGGCGCCACCTAGAAAATACGTTTAGATATTTCTTTTTTTATATATATATATACTTTGGAGAGAAACTAATTCTCAAGAACGCAATTAATCTAGCATCGTGCTGGAGAAGCAAACCAAGACGTGGCTCAGGAAAATCCTAAAGGGTCCAACGTGAAAAGCCAAAAGACCCTTGTTTAGTTAGAAAATTTGCATTGTAATTCTTCTCTCTAAGTGTATGTTGAAGAGAGCAACACCACTCTTTTCTAAGGAATCGTCGAATGTCAGCAACAATAGCTAAATAAGGATAAGATAAAGGGCATATGTCATTGATAAGATTAATCGCTTCAAGCAAATTAAAACTTGCGGTGACCACGATCTCAAGCGATAGATAAACTATGATAAATAGCACGAATTTCAGCTAGCATATTGGTTGAAAGATTGTTATTAAAAGAGAGGATTTGAATTTGATGTCTAAAAATAAATTAAAACGATATTATATTATTCACAAAACAGATTTTTTGGTCCCTAAAAAGATAAGTTGGCATTAAAGTCGGTGGCGTACAGACTACAGAGATGTCAGAGAAAATTTTATTGTCGTCTATCAAATGAATTGGCGCAGCTGTCCTTTTTGTTTGCTTGAACTGCAAACCCTAGGCAAATGCATTCGGCACTCCTTTCAATGACCGCAAGAAGTGTAAATTGGAAATAGACCGTGATGCAGCAGGCAGGCATTTACTCCATCTCGCTTGATAGCGGTCTTTTCGTGTTTTTTTAATAAAATTCAGTCCTGAGTAAGTAAGAAGCTATTCACCTCCATCCGCTTTGGTGATCTCTCAGCACTGCAGTTGCATAAATATACGTAACATTGATAAGCATTTGATATACGAAGTTATAGTACCACTCACCAGAATAAATTATTAGAGGACAAATATTGCATTTTTGTAATCTTTCTTCCTCTCTTTTCTTTTTATTTTAAAAAATCAGATCTCATACTCATACATTATAATTATAAAACTATTACAATTACTTTAGGTATTAACCAATTATTATAACAATAATATGATAATCGGATATCCAGATGTATCTATTCACAATTAATCAATTAAAATTTTGCAATTTTTGTACTTGTTTAATCACTCCCACGATCAGCATTAACCAGAACTTATTACCGTGTATATGTAGAAATATAAGATATTTTGATTAATAATTTGATATTTATAGATTTTGTATATTATACGAATAGTTTATATATCACGTCCTTATTCTTCTTTAATCTTATTTATTTTCATAAGTTTATAATTGTAACAATTATTTCGTTAAGAAATGATGGCCACCTAGGAGTATTCTTTTTTTATGCGATTCATCCCTCAAATTTTTGATATGACTGCACTAAGCATGATTTTTTTGTAATATTTTAAAATAAAAAATCTTATATTTATTACTTAAAAATTAGACAAAAGTTATAAGAGTACTCTATTAGGTTCATTTTACCTTTTGGATCTAACATTATATAAGTTAAGATCATATGACTTATATTAATAGCTTTTTATAAACGATTTAATAATATGGTAAGACTTGTGTATTATGGTATTGATTTTTTTTATTTAGATTGGATGCCTTTTATTATTCAAATGTTGTCCAAATATTAGTTCAAGCATATTTACCTAAGTAATTATTAAAACTTTCATTTGACAACTTAAGACAAATATATTAATCATTTGATCATTTCAAACTATTTTTTTGTTTTATTATATAAAACGACATTTATGATTCAAACTTCCTACTCTTAATTATCACATAGATAACAAACTTTAAAAAATGTTTCATCTCTATTTACTACAAATAGAGGAGGTGATTGTCAATATAAAAGGGTCGATCTCTTTTATTTATGATATATTCTTCGAATCACATTCAAAAAAATTTACATAGGGGAAACATATTTTAGAATCATATCGTATATAATGATTACCACTTAATAAATAACATCAACACATTTTTTTGCATTTAGACATGATAATAAAATGAATAAACATGCAATTAGAGATGTTTATCAATAAGATATCAATATCTACATTATGTTATTAACTTTACATATCCAATATATGTATACTAAAAATTTAGTTTTTTCTTTGGGTCTATCACCATATCACATATAGATATATAATTCATGTCTCTTCACCTTGTCTAACTATATATTTTACGTAATTATACTTAGTATATATATGTATATATATGCTTAATTTTGCAATAAAAATTGGGATCTTTGGTATAAGATGTTATTGCTTAATTGTCACAATTGATTACTACTAGATCAATTTTGATTTTAGTAACTCCCAAATGAACCAAAAAAATGTGTAAGTCAAACAACTTCTTCTACAGTAGTTAAACATGCTATATATTCAATTTTTATTATTGTCAAAAGTAAAATAGAATTAGTTCCTACTTTTCTATAATATTACACCAATATTAAACAAGAAAACAATTGTAGAGGTAGATTTTACCTTATTTAAATCTTCTCCCCAATCTAAATATGTATAACCTTGCATGTGTAAGTCATTCCCTTGATAACAGAATGTGTAATTAATAGTACCTTTTAAATACTTCAATATTGTCTTTATAGCTTTTTAATGTGCTTGACCTATATTTGACTAATATCTATTTACCATTTCATCAACGTAACAAATATCTAGTCTTGTACATATTATTACATATATGAGACTTCCAACTACATTAGAATTATATTGCTTATGAAAGAGACAATGATATCTTTGAGTGATCTCTTAACATATTTACTTTAAAAATGTATATAGTTTCATTTACATCTTTCATTTTAAACTTGGATGATAATCATTTTTTATTTATTTGATTAACTCACATTTATTATAAGCAATCAAAAATTCATTTGTATAGAAAAATAAAATTGCAAGTTTATCTTTGAATCTTTTAATATATACAATAATATTCAACAATCATGTGAAAATCATACGGACATTGATGTTGCGCATCATAACACTATTCAAAATAACTAAACCTACAACTATAATAGTGATGAGTCTAGGACGATCCCATAGAGAGTGTTCGATTACCTTTTGTAATGAAAATAAATGGTGTTTGGGTTATGTGAGTGGAGTTTGGTTTGGTTTCTAATAAGAAAATAAAATAAAAATAAACTAATGAAAACAAATTAAAGAAAACATTGAAAAGTGATTGAAAGTGATGAATTCGTTATGGACCTAGTCATCGGTTCAATCTCGACCTACACACAATCAAACATACTTCATTGAATTGTTGTTCTCATACCTTTCCTAGCAACTATTAATCGTAAGTTAACAATAAGCTCTGTTAATCCCGATTTTCTCTTAAGACATGCTTAATTAAGAATAGCTCATTAATTAAACCTAGCTATCGAATAGCCTAGAACAAGCTTTTTAGATTTAATTGGACAGCCACATTATGAGTTAGGAAATGGTCATTTAACATAGGTTATGTTATTCCTAATGATTAAAAACCATTAGTTGTTACAAATGAATCTCAACATAACAATTACGGATTATATTAAAATTCTAACAATGGGTTCATACATAAAAATAATAAAATAGAAAATTCAATCATTCTTACATAACTCCCAAAAAATAGACATAGGATAACATAATCAATCATTAAGAGAGAAAGAACAAAAAAACAATGAGATAAATGCTGAACCGGGTTCTTCGGTGTCAATATCACCTACGAACTGGCGTCAGGAAGCTAGCTCTCTATGGGTCTCCAAAGGAATAGAGCTTTGCCCCCTGTTCTCATCAAAACTGAGTGCACAACTCAAAATCGCTTCTTCAAAAGAAAAACATATCATGTTTGTCATCAAACAATGTATTTATACTAAAAAGTAGGGTTTGGGATAACTGTATAGTAGTCACTGGAGTGTATGATGTTTTTCATGGCCATGAGTGTCAGACATAGGACTCACGGCCGTGAGCCACCTTACATGATGATGCAATTGTCATGGCCATGAGAGGTGTCTCATAGCAATGACAATTTCATGTATGGTCATGAGCTATGTTCTACACTCTTCATTCGTCATGCTCTTCATTTTATTATTTTCTTGTCTTCTCTTACTCTAATCCTTCTCCTTCTTACTCCATGAAGACAAGTGAATGTGAATCTCAAGAAGACAACTCAAATATAATGCTTTTGACTCACTTTAGCTCTTACGCTTCTGAATTGTATCTAAAACTAAATATGAACTAAAGTGAATATCTTAAGCATTTCATATCATTAATCACTAAGTGTTATGGAATAAATGTATAATCAATTAAGCACAAATCAATTTCCCCCACACTTAGCTTTTGATCATCCTTAGACAAAACATCATACTCCAAATCATAGACCCAAAAACACTTACTCATTTCCCATATTTTCCAAGAATATATAATTATAAGCAAAGATGAATAACTTTCAAAAACTATAGCAAGAAATCAAAAATCAGCTCTTCTACTCATGATCAATCAACATTCTTCACCTTTAGAAACTGAGCAATCTAGAGGTAGATTTAGGCAAAATGTGTTTAAATAAGATATATTCATGTGTACACTTAAATACCATTCATAATTACGACCTTCCACAACTTTGCATATTATTTCTTTTCTTCACCACTAAGGTTCGCATGCATAATCATGAATTAAAGGACTTTTTAGGGTTGTAACGTAGGCAAGGGTTAAGGTGAGATGTATTTGGATGATGGAGTGTAAAAGCCATCAAAGTTAGTGTATTAAGAAAAACACTAAATATAACATCAAGCGTAAAAACAAACATTCACTCACAATTGTGTACATCAATTTTGATTAATGCAAAAATTATGTTTCATAACTCAAATTCATACTCTCATATCATAAACTGCATAAAGCATAATCAACTAAAAGGAGTCACTCACACAATTGATGACAATACATTGAAACTACAAGGAGTGATCCTTCAAAGCCATATCTACTTTATATGCATTATATTCAAATTACCCATTTAATACAACTTTAGGAGGGAAAACTAATCATAAATAACGTTGTAAAACATATGCATTTCCTCCTTGATACTTTCTTTAAACATTTTTTTCTTTCTTTTTCTTTTCTTTTTTCTTTGTTTTTTTTCTTTCTTTTTCTTGAAGAAGCTACATCAACGTGGGAATTTCATTGATACAATTATAACCATCTCGCACATATGCACACCCTCACACTTATACTCTTGTACATTCATAATCATTAACGATCAACAAATGCTCCACTAGCCTTAAGACTTGGGTAGGACATTTGATCCAGTTTAAAGCATGTAATGTGGTTAGCACAAAAAGAAAAGGCAAATAAAGCTCAATGTAGCTTATCAAAAGGAAAATCATATAAATAAGTAGGCTATTTGGTTTATGTAGCTAATGAAACAAAGAATGTCTATATCATTTCTATGTTCACACATGTGATAAAATATGGTCTTGAATAGAAAATCAAAGCAAAGTCATGATGTACATGTCATGAAGGTCACACATAAACAAAAGACAATGAAATTTATATAGATGTGTCAGTCTATAAAGGCTCAAAATCTCACTAGCTTTTGTCTAACACTAGTCAATACTCTTCTAAAGATAATGCATATTGGTCAATCACAAGAGCAAAAGTATATGCTAAAGTTGTCATGGATTCTTCTAGTCAATTCACTTTTTTTATTATGACTATATAGTCCTAAAAACAATAGAAAAAGAGAAAATGCTTGTTTATTTGTTTGATTCTCTCTCTCTCTTTTGTTGAAAACTTAGAGAAAACAAGTAAGAAACAAATAAACTTAAAAACACATATGCATATAAGAAACAAATGCAGAAATGTAAAAGAAAAGAAATTAACTTCCCCTAGATTGCCCCCTAAGAAGCACCTTTGTTTATTGTCTCTGGCTTGATTCCTTATTTTCCTCATCACGTGACAAAATTATAATCTTCGAGCGTCACATGCGCTTCCTCAATTTGAGGTTCTTCCAGATAGGGCCTAAGTTGATGACCTCGAATTTTCAGCATATTCCCTATCTTCAAAATCTTAATCTTTACCGAGTCCCCACACTCTTAAAATATTTTGAATGTCTCTTCACCTTTTTCCTCCTTGTTTACACTCTCCAATTTGTTAGGTAAAGGTGAAGGGCTAGTCTTAAAATTAATTATGGACTCAGTACTCACCTTTGAGCTAAATGATATATCTTTTTCTCCTTCAAGCTCCTCCTTCACTTCTTTGACACAAGCAATTTCTTAAGTAGATCTCTCAAGATTCTCAAGCTCCTCCTCACTCTGTAAGGTCTTTGCATTAATGTCCCTTAGGTACTCCTCAGGTTGAGATGGTTTTATCTCTGCGCTTTGTGATGCTAGACAGTTGATAGCTTTCGCCGACTAACCTATCTAGCTTGCTAAGTTCTGGATTTTAGAACCTGTTTCTTGTTGGAATTGCATCTCTCCCTGCTGAAAGTATTAGCGACCAAATATTAACTAATTCTTCTAGAGATGCACCTAAGTTTTGTTAACTCTCCAAATCTTGAACGCTTGACCTTATATCCTGCTAAAATTGCCTTCCATCCTGTTGGAATTGTAGAGTGTTATGCTGAATCTGTAAATTATTTTGATGAATTTGAATATTATTAGCAGCCATAACATTAAGTAATTCTTTCAGAAATGGAACTGAGTCATAATAAGAAGCTTTTGGTCTATAAGGGAATTGTTGTGCATCCTACAAACTATTAAGGAAGTAATTTTGATGGTTATCTCATCCATAACTAAAGTTCATAAGATCACTCCAAACTTGGTTATAAGATTGACAATATGAGTTATAGAAAAAAAAATTACTTCTGTTTATGAAATGTTTTTCACAAAAATATTAAAAAAAGTGAAAAGATTAAGAAATAACTGAAAAGAAACTGATTATAAATAAATATATACAAAACACCAATTAAAATCGAAAACAAAAACTAAAGCATCATAGTCCTCGGTAATGACGCCAAAATTTGACGTAGCGCATCATAACATTACTCAAAATAACTAAACCTACAACTATAACAGTGGTGAGTCTAGGTCGATCTCACAGAGAGTGTTCGGTTAGCTTTTGTAATGAAAATAATTGGTGTTTGGGTTATGGGGGTTTGTTTTGATTTCAAATAAGAAATAAAATGAAACTAAACTAATGAAAAAAATTAAAGAAAACATTAAAAAGTGATGAATTCGTTAGGGACGCGGTTATTGGTTCAATCTCGGCTGACACACAATCAAACATACTTCATTGAATTGTTGTTCTCTTACCTCTCCTAGCAACTATTAATTGTGGGTTAACAATGAGCTTTATTAATCCCGTTTTTCCCTTAAGTCATGTTTAATTCAGAAGAGCTCATCAATTAAACCTAGCTATCGAATAATCTCTCTAGATTTAATTGGACAGCCACATTATGAGTTAGGAAAACAAATTAATCAAGGTAACAACCACATAAGCTCAGGTCATTTAACCTAGTTTATGTTATCCTTAATGATTAAAAACCATTAGTTTCCACAAATGAGTCTCAACATAATAATTATGAATTATATTGAAATTCCAGCAATGGGCTCATACATAAAAACAATCAAATAGAGCATTCAATCATTCTTACAAAATACCCAAACAACTGACATAGGATAACATAATCAATCCCTAAGAGAGAAAAAATAACAAAAATAATGAGAGAAATGCTTAATCGGGTTCTTCGGCGTCGATATCGCCTCCGAACTAGCGTCTAGAAGCTAGCTCTCTATGGTTCTCCAGATGAATGGAACTTTGCCCCTTCTCTTTAAAATCAAGAGCTTGCCACTAAAAAATACTTCCCCCAAATGAAATCAAATCATTTCTACCGTTAAACGATGTATTTATACTATAAAGTAAGGTTTGGGTCAACTATATAGTAGTGACGGGCGTGCATGATGTTGTTCACGACCGTGAGTGTGAGACATGGGACTCATAGCTGTAAGCCACCTTGCATAGGCGTGACTTGAGTGTCACGCCCATACAAGTTGTATAATGGGCGTGAGAGATGTCTCACGCTTATGACACACTTGTCATGGCCGTGAGAGGTGTCTCATAGCCATGACAATTTCATGCATGGTCGTGAGCCATGCTTTACAATCTTGATTCTTCGTGCTCTTCATTTTATGTATTTTCTTGTTTTCTCTTACTCTAATCCTTCTCCTTCTTGCTCCATAAAGACAAGTGAGTATGAATCTCAAGAAGATGGCTCAAATATGGTGCCTTTAACTCACCTTAGCTTTTTTCACTTCCGAATTATAAATAAAACCAAATATAAACTAAAGTAAATCTATTAAGCATTTTATATCATTAATCACTAAGCGTTATGGAATAAATGAATAATCAATTAAGCATATATCAGACATTATGAAAATGAATGTACCGCCATCTTGAAGACTACTTCAAAACTATAAATTTATTTCAACAATTGACACACTTTATGCTTTTGGCCTTTTTTATTAAATCTTATAAGTTGTTCTATATAGATTTGTTTTTACAATTCTTCGTTAAGAAAAATTTGTCTTTACACATATTTGATGTAACCCAAGATCCAAGTTACCTATTATAGTCGTGATCAATTGGATCGAAGTAAACGTTACAACTAGTAAAAATGTCTCTTTATAATCAATTTCCTCGTATTGCCTACATCCTTTAGCTAGAAGGTATACCTTGAATCATTCGAAACTACTATCAATCTTTTACTTTATTTTGAGAATCCATTTCTTCCTAATAACTTGTTGACTATTAAGGAAATCAACCAAATCTAATACTTGATTGAACCTTAGATAAGTAATTTCCTCCTTTATTGCTTTCATGGATTTTTTATTTAATAAGACCATTAAGAGTCTCATTTACATTCCTTGAATCACCCTCTTCTTCTAAGATAATCATATAAATTTTTTCTTCTATTTCAAAAATTTCATTGATGAATATTTGACAATTATTGACACATAAACAAGATTTATAAGATGCATATTCATCAAGATCTTGATTACTCTCATTTAGATCATATAAAATAGGTAAACTTTCATTAAGTTGCAATAAATTGATCTTAATTCAATTATTTATTTTCTAGATTGCTCTCACTCAAATATAGTTCCTCTTCCTAATTTTATATAGCATAGTCATTTTAATCATGAGTCTCATATAAAAATATGTCACTTTATATTTCACTTTACTTTGAAAAGTCTTTATTTTTTAAAAGTGGCATCATCTTATAATTTAAATTCAGTTATTCCTTCATTACCTTGTTCACCTATAAATACATATCCTAGAATATGTAATAAAGATATTTTCTTCTTTCTTGAGCCTAGATTCTCATTTTTGTAATAGAGATTATGAACATCAGTAGCATATACTTATGGTTTTAGGTTTGTCATATAAGATCTTCTACTTGTCCATAATTTATATAAAGTATTTGTAAAATGAGTTTATGAACCCCTATTAAATATATAAGTGACTATGAGTAATGCATCACTCCTATAAGTGATAGATAAATTTCTTTGTGCCATCTTGAACTTAATTATTTCTATAAACCTTTTGTTTTGTCTTTTCGTAATGCCGTTTTATATGAGATTCAAGAATTAGTCAATTGGGTTTCTATTCTTTTTCATTGGATAATATTAAACTCATTATACATGTATTTTTGTTCTTGATCAATTCTTAATATTATAATTTTCTTATATAATTGATTTTTTATTAAAGTCATATATTTTATAGAATATATTCTCTTATCTAATTGACTTAATATTTTTAAGTTCTTATATTAAGTTAATGTAATGAGGTTAAGATTCTTAAAATTAAGGATAACCAATCCTAAAATGTCCAACTTTGGGTTTTTTCCAAACCATTCTAAACTTTTAAAATTTTTAATTGAATGACTAATCTTTTAAACCTTTAACAGTTCAGTTCAATTCAAAATGTTAGTTTTGTTAGCAATTTACTAATTTAGCTAACGAAATTATTGCTATTCATGATATGTAAATGTCTATTTGAAAAATAACGATCGTAATTAGACTAGAGTAGAGATAATTTTTTCAGGTGAACGCCTTCACATTGTGAATAACAAAAATTCTATTAGTCAAATCAACAAATTATTAACGGAATTAATATTTTGAATTGAATTGTTAAGGTTTTAAAAGGTTGGTCTCTCTATTGTAAAAATTTAAAAGCTTGGGCATTGGATTGAAAAAATCTTAAGTGGTCGAGCACTTTAGGATTGACCATCTTTTAAGATTTCGAAGATAATAAACAATTTTGAAAGGAACCTACGGGCCTATTTGTTTCTATTTATATTTTTTATTTTTTATTTTTGTTTTCAAATTTAATCAAAAAAACCAATTTATTTGTGCTTCTGGTTTCTTACAGTTTTAATTTATGAAAATCAATTTTAATTTTTTGTTTCTATTTTTATAATATGATTTACTATCAAATAAATATGTATTATTTAATTGATTAATATATTAATTATTAATAAAATTTATGAATAATTTAATTTAATAATATATGTTTAACTAATTAAAATTAATTATTAATAAAACATAAATAATTTAATTCCATTTAATAATTTATTTAATTTTTAAAAAATAAATTAATAATTATTAACAAATATAATTAAATTTAAAATATCTTCAAAATATATAAGTTTTAAATAAAATTTGATTTAATAAATATTTATTTTAATAAAATAAAATAATTTTTATTGATAATTTATTAATAAATATTATATAAGAAATTAAAATACATTTACTTAATTAACAATGATTTATTTTTAAGTTTTATCTAATATGTAATTATTACAGTAATAAAAATATAACTACGTTGATATTAACAACTAAACAAGTTTTGGTTTTTATTCGAAAGAAAAAAAATTAAAAACAAAAAAGAAAACTAAAAACTAGAAAAAAAAAGGACAAAAAAGTAGAAGTGCAATTAAAACGGCCCAAACATTAAAGCATAACCTCTTAGCAGCATTTTTCACTTTTCATTTATAAGCTTTGAAAGGAGGCAACTCTAACTACGTCTATTGATAGAGATATAACCAAGTAGCATCACAAAATAGTTCCACGTAAACTTTAAATAAAAATTATCTCCACTTTGACCTATTATCAAGGCTCCTGTCTCACCAGTAACATTATGCAGTATAATATCTATAAACTATAAGCAGAATGATTTAACTACAATTTTAAACAATGATTTCAATTCGTTAAGAAGGTTGGTAAGACAATACTAAAAGTAATTATAATAAATAGCTAGTATCATTACATTGTTAGTTTATGTCCTTGTTGCCAATCAATTGATTGCAATATGATCATCATCATCATCATCGTTATCATCATCATCATCATCGCACCCAGTCTGAAATTTCGCATTGAGGCGAGATCTGGGGAGGTCTAATAGTACGCAGTTTTACCCCTACATAATAGAGAGGCTGTTTCCGGTAGACCCGCATGCAGATATGACATGCAAAATAATGATGCAGGGCACAGAAGAAATAAGTGAAAAAATACAAACTAGCCTGCCGCATAATTAAGTACATAGAACTCCAATAAAAGCCGAAGACATACCTGATATATAACCTGATCCAATAATAAAATAGTAAGACAACAAAACCAAATATTAGAAAATTCAATAAATAATTAAAGAGTATTAAGAAGAAAATAAAATACAATTAGGAAAAATAAGACTAATGCTATTACTAATATGAATACCAATACAAAAAAAATTAAAAAAGATGCAGTAATAATAATAATAATAATAAATAATATAAATGATAATAGTAATAAAAATAATACCACGAATACAACAAATTAAGACTAAAAATAAACTCAATATTAATAAGATTAGTGTTAAATCACCTACAAAAACGAGAGGTCGATTCACTAAAAAGTAATGAAACCAGAACGTAATGATACAGACGGACATTAAAAAAAAGGGTTTGGTGTGTTGGACGTGAACTAGATGCTTTAAAAAATAGAGAAGCTACGCACTGCGACCCTTTGGAACCACTTTTAGGTAGAGAGAAGTAACTGGTAGGTAAAAGAACAATGCAAACGGTGAAAGTATATGGTCCAATAGGACGGTCCAAAAGGATGCAGAAGGCTAATTTAGGAAATGCGAGTGAAAGTGTACAATAAAACTGGCAAGGTCTAAATAATAGAGGAAAGGTTATGCAACGGTTGAAATATCAAGAAACGTTAGGTAACGGGTCTTTCAACCGACTTTTCTGCAGCCTTGTCAGGATGCTCGAGGCATCAGACTTGTCAGCAGTCGAGGGCGGTTCCAGAGAGTTTACGTTAATGGCTTGCGTTACAACAGCGACGCAACATCGTCTCTGACACACACCATTCGTGGTTGAGCAGAAGAGCTCCACTCGTTACGCAACAACATGGGTAGTGTTCATGGCTCAGGGGAAGCGTACGAGTGCGAAACGTAGTCGACCCACAGGACTTGCCGTAAAGTTATCTAACAATAATCCATACTAAAAACACAGAATTGCACCGGCATACAAAACTACTAAAATCAACTACACGGATGGCTGGAACAGGAACCCCTTACATCCCCGACTGGCGGGAACCACACAGGACGACGACCACTGTCAACATACACACACACTACACACCGAAAACTTATATAATCAAACAGGGAGAAGTAATCCACTTAGATACCTGATAATGTGGATTCCCTTTGATGGCCAAAGAGCTACGGCTTGTCCCACTTATCATCAACGAAGAAGGTGTATAAAGATAGAGAAACAGTACCTGATAACCCCTGTCCTGGCCACCGTACTGGATCCATGCGTCGGCCATGTTCTCATGGAGCGCACGTCCCCGTTGTTACGTCTGCACCTGGTTCAAGTCATCAGCAACGAAGAAGGTGTAGAAAGGTAGAGAAACAATACCTCATATCCTCGTTGTTACTGGTGTACAATAGTAATGTCCGGTCGACACCTAGACCCATGTATTGTGAGAAAACAACAGACCCGTGTACTGTTCCACTTCGGCATTCAAAGGCACGACGAGGGCATGTTAAAAAGTGATATCCTAATCTTGTACACTTACTGTGCATCAGAGGAGCACTAGCCATAATCTTAACAATCTCTTTGCATAAAAGGGCAAGTACTTCTGTTCCAAGCAAGTCCGACTTTGAATCAGCAGCAGATGCAGAAGAAAATAACTGCTGTAGAAGGGGCGCTCCTGAGCTATTTAAGCTATCATGATCAGAAGTTGCAATATGATGAATGGCATTATTATTTAATTAATAAAGACATTTTTTATCTTTATGTATTATGTTAATTATATTTGATGTTTTAAAACTAAAGGCAAAATCTATGAAATAATTACTATGTAATTAAAATTATGATGAGATCATAATTATGATATTCAATTTATATTTACGTATTATTTCTAAATATTCCTAGTTGTAATTTCAATAAGACAGGATATTGATGGAACAATAAAACTAACACACATTATGTTTCTTTCTTATAAAAAAAGTAATTGATCTCATAAATTAAAGTATGCAAATATTTAAACTAATGTGTGAGTGCTTATTAGAAAATAAGTCACTGAACTAACCTAACAATTAGGACCCCAAAAAGAATATCACTTTATGTGTCTGTGGATTTCATCATAATGATGGTTGTATAGTTGATCCTTAGACTTGAGATTATCAAGGTATATCATATGAGAATTACTATATTTTGATGCTACTTATGAACTATCCTAGGATAATTCGGTCGGTAGTACTTGGATATAGTTTGAACCATATGGAGATAGTTGAGTAATTCAATAAGGATTCGTTATGCTAAAGTAATTAGAGAGAATCTTCTACTGTTCTTGATTAGTTATAATTTATAGAATTCTCTGGTTAGAGTGAATTGACATTTGAAAAAATATTTTCAAATATCAATTACTAATTAGTAAGAACGAACATGATTAGATACAAAAGAGTAAACATTATATCTATACTCTGTTTAATTGAAACATTGGATGACAAAATGATTAAATTATACATCATAACCATGCATAGATAGGTTAAGTCAAACTACTTTAACATTCCTGATATTTGGCTGGTCATGACATGTTGGTAGACGTCAATATTGATTTATGATTATAAATTTTTTAATTAGATAATTAAAGATAAATTAAAAGGAGTTTTAATTTATCTAATTCTAATTCTAATTATGAATTATAATTATAATTTATAATCATTGTTAATATATTAGGAACCTAATGGGCCACATACATAAAGAGTTGTTTATGAGAAAAATCAATTATAATTAAGTTGGACTTAATTATAATTTTGAGAAACTTTAGAGATCAAATATGAGATATTTGATTTTATTAAAATTAAATAATTAGAATTAAAATTTGACTTTAATTATAACAAAGGTATTTAATTTTAATAGAAATCTTAAAAACCTAATGCTTTTTCTATAAATAGGAATAAACTTAAGGGAGCTAGTACTCTTGCTTAATTCCTCTTAAGAGTTGAGAAACTACCATGTTAATAGTACATACTGCTAGAAGTTGGAAGTATAGACAGTTTGTGGTTGACACATCAAATAAGCTTAAAAAAAGATTTCAACAGGAAAATTAAATAAGGTACGATTTTATATTTTATGATTCGAGTTTATTTATTCAAGTTATTCAATTTTCAGGATCTGACTGGAAGCCGTAAAATTTTATTTTCCCGCTACACTTGTGATTCGATCATGATTGGTTTCCTAAATACATTTGTATTAAAATAATTATAATATGTTTGCATCAGTATCATTTATTAAAATGTAAGGTAGACGAGATATCTTCAAAGGAAAAAGGATATGAAATTATTGTTTTAGTAATTCTTATAATGAGAATTCTTAATGTTATTTAAATAACTTTTATATATAATAAGTATTTATTAATACAAAAATCATTTATGCAATATAAATTGTCCTAAGCCCATCTTGAAAGAACAAACGAACCATTTGCTTATAACAAGAGAAATCAGCATAAAACGACTCTTATTGAAAGCGCGTGGAATCCAATGAAAGAGAAGTTATGTTGCAAGTCGTCGGGGACAAGACAAGCAACACCACAAAAGCTATAAGAACATGGGCAAGCAAGCAAAGGACATTGAAAGGAGAAGACAGGATTGGAATTCTGACTACACCAATCAATGAGACACCCCAACCACCCATCATGTATGGTTAGCTGGGAGCATCACCTACCTTATCACAATTCTTCTTTACACTTTTGGCATCCGACAAAATTAACCCTAGCCCTCTACCTAAAGCCGAAGGCATATGATGTTTGATGATGGTGGGGTTGGAGACCATGGTTAAGTTACGAGTGAGCCATTACCAAAGCTATACCTTACAGCTCCAATTCATTAGATTCCTGAAGAGTGACTGCCGAAGGATAAGTTTCCTTGGGGGGTCAGTTTGACCTTCTTAGTACGTATGTCTTGCTCATGAGGTACAAAAACCTAATAATTCCGGCCGGAAATGGACTGGACTACACCAGCACAAAGGCATGTGAAGCTGTGAGGTCTTGGGCCCCGTTATAACAATTGAAAATGTTTTACTTTATGCCAGTTTCAATATTGGCTTAAGGGTTGTGTCAAATGAGTTTTGCAGGCAGCGTTAGGCAGGACAAGTGTGTCCCTGAAACAAATGTAGTAATTTCACTTGTTTGAGAAATCTTAAAACAATCGTCGAATTACTTATACACCTTAGTAATATCATTGTTTCTTTCTGCAAATTGTCAACTTTTGGTAGAACTTATAGTGTTCTTGGGAGTGCATTATTTATTTTTTTGGTGTAAACCATCCGGTTTCCGGCACCACATGGGTGTTCGACTTTTTGGGAGTGCATTTTTACAATCGCATATATAACAAGCTACAGTTAGCCCTAATGATAATAGAATATTATTCTCTGGACACACCAAATTAACACGTTTTACACATAACAGTTGAAATAGAAAAGGGAACTGAGATCCATGGCATTTTTGTACAAGTCATACTGTTTTGGTTAGCCTATGCTACTCGTCCAGAATAGTTGGAATAATTCTTGCAACATTATAAATAGAAAGTTGCTGCCGTAGTTTATTATACCAACAAAGCAATGTTTCAAGTAAGTGTGGTTTATTACTATTACGTAACTAACGTGCATGAGCAGTTGCCACTCAATAACACACATTAAGCAGCGGTCAAGTTGATGAGAGGGCGCGCATAAACACACCCATATATATATAGATAATTATGAACATATATGTACCCTTTCTTGTACTTAACATGCTTATTTGTTATTCCCTCCTATTCAAAATAAAAATCGTTTTAGAGGAATTTTAATTATTTAAAATAAGTGTCGTTTGTGACTTTTCATGCATGTTTATGATTTTACTTCCAAAATTACCTTTTAATTTCTCTCACATCTTAATTACACAAGTTATATTTTTAAGGTACTTTAACATACAATTAATAAGGATATATATATCAAACATTTCATTAACTTTCTTAATAAGTGTGCACCCCCCTCTAAAAACGACTTTTATTTTAAATAGGAGAAAGTATCATCAAAGACCTGTAATAAGTAAAAGATATAATAATGTATTCAAGATTTTAAAAGTAATAGAGTTGCCGATTACACCAGATCTATTCTCTTTCCAACATAATTTCCTTCAAAAGTTATTGATAAATCTTAATTACTCCCTCCGATTCATAATAAGTGTCGTTTTAGAGGAATGCACACTTATTAAGAAAATTAATGAAATGTCTGATATACTCTTATTAATTACATGTTAAAGTGTCTTGAAAATATAATATGTGTAATCTGTGTAATTAAGATGTGAGAGAAATTAAA
>JAOTBA010000068.1:87241-104810 GCA_025629845.1 Erythroxylum squamatum
AACATGATGCATGAACAAGAAAATGCATTGTCTTAATTTCTCTTTGAGCTCACATGCACCAAAATTTCGGGTCCTAATCTTTAATATGGGAATAGGATGTTACAAAAAAAGTATCTTGGATGAGAGGACTAGGGGAGTACTGAGGTTGTAAATGCCGAATACTAGCAGGGAAATTCTAAGAACTCCCTTGAATGAGGGAATCCATTTTCATGTGAAGTGGGAGGGTAATAGCGCACCTTTGGTCGACAGGTAAGTTGATGAGAGCTTCATGGCCTGACCAATTATCAAAACATACATATATTTGCTTCCCATTGTCGATGGAGCATGACAAAATATCTTGGACAATGCCTATGAGTTTAAGGAGTTGGTTAAAAAAGAAATAGTTGGAGGCTTTCAGCTGTAATGCCCAAATGCTCTTTACCTTTGAGAAAGTATGAGTGGAGCCATAAGGATGTTCTATCTGCTAGTATTGACCATAATCTCTTCAAGATTAGTGTTGTACTAGTAAGCTTCATGAGAATAAGATTAATTCCATCTTTTGCCTATGGCTAACAAATGTCCGACTATTTAACTTTAGCACTACCCTTAGTACTAGTAGATGGATTCCATAAGAAATCATTGAAGATCCTTTCAATGGATTTGGTAACACTTTTTGATTAAAAATGTTTGAGCTCTAATATACTTGCAGAGAGTTTAGAATCAATTTAATGAGTTGTAGCTTTCCTGCAAAAGACAGAAATTTGTTTACCTAAGAACTAATTCGTCACTGAATCTTCTCTATAATGGGAGTGCATTCAAGGAAAGTTAGGCATTTGGTGGAAATTGGTAGACCAAAGTAGAGCAAAGGGGGAGATTGTTCCTTCATGTTCGTATGTAAAACAATATGTGGTGCCAGCCGAGAAGCTCCTTTTGAAAGGATGAAGTGGCTTTTGTTAAAATTGATCCTGAGGCTGGATAAATATCTGAATTTTTTGAGGGCCTACGCATAGCTATGGATTGAATCACCATTGGCTCTGCAAAAAAGAAGTAGATCATCGACAAATGCAAGGTAGTCAAGCCAATCCTCTTACATTTCGAATGGTGTCTAAATTTGTGATTGGGTTCCACTTCAAGTTTTATGATAGAATGAAGCACTTTCATACACATGATGAGCAGGTAGGGAGAAATAGGGTCACCCTGCCTTAATCCTCTCCTAGTTGTGAAATAGTTTGAAGGACTGCCATTGAGAAGTACAGAGTGGCTTGCTATTGAAATACATTTTTCGATCCATCTGGGATAAATTTTGGGAAAACCAAAAGCATCCATCATCGCCCACATGAAAGTCCATTTGATGCTATCATATGCCTTACGAAAATTGATTTTAATAGTGCAGTTGGATGCTAAATTATTTCTGCATAGCCTTTGAGAAGCTCTTACAGAATTAAAATATTGTCGCCAATCTTTTTGCTTCTTATAAAAGCCCCTTGATTGTCAATAATGAGCTTGTCTATCACCTTCTTCATTCTTGATGCCAGAATTTTTGATATGATCTTATAAAGAAAGTTTGTACAAGAAATGAGTTTGAACTCAGAAAAGTTTAATGGAGAAGAACCCTTTGGTATCAAGCGTAGGAAAGACTTATTGACTTTCTTGAGCAGCACCCTTGTGGAGAAAAATTATCGTACCGCATCTTTAACAACCAGACCTGTAACAATCCAAGATTGTTGGAAAAAGTATCCATTCATTCCATCCAGACTTGGTGCTTTTTTTCCATCTGTGTTGAACACCGCCTCCTCAATCTCTTTATCCTCTACCGCCTTGGCTAACAAGTCATTGTCCTCCAAATTAATTTGCTTCAACATGAGTGGTGAGAAATATGCAGCAGAAGCTGCAGTTGTACCATGAGAACCTAGAAGGTTTCAAAAATAATTAACAGCCTCTTTTTTGATATCAGGTTGTGTCTGAAGGAGTAGTCCCTCATGGCTTTTAATGAAGGTAATTTGATTTCTGTTTCTCCTAGTAAGAATGGAGTTAAAGAAAAATTTTAAGTTTCTATCACCATCCTTTAACCAATTAACCTTAGCTCGTTGCTAAAGCAAATAGGGGTGTAAATTTTGACCTGACCCGACCCTGCTCTACCCAATTTTGACACAGGTTTTTGGGCCAAGGGTTGACCTAGGCAGAGCACGGGTCGATCCAAATGTCAAAAATGACATTGTTTTGTAAACAACGATGTCTTTTTTGAATTTTTTTTTAAAATATAACCGGATGGGCCTACCTGGCCCGACCTAGCCCGACCCATTGAATTGCGTGGAAGCAAAGACTTATGGTCCTTAACAATGATCAAATACTTCGAGAGCACCTGTTTCTCCTAAGTAAGTAGTGCAACATCATCTGGGGAGTTTGCAAGGCAATTTTGGATAGTAGAGGGCTCAGCCTTAGCTTGCACCACTACTTCATCAGTGGATCCCTTTAAAGATTGGAGAACTTTCAGTTCATGTTTAATGGCCTTCAATGTTTGGGCACATATATATTGTTCGGTTCCTTGAAACATACGGTCTGTACCTCTTCGATAAGTTATCGAGAAGCCTGGATCATGAGCCAAATCATTATTAAAACAAAAGGGATGGAAGCTAGTAGGCTTCCAGAATAGATACTCAATTTTGATTAGGGTATGATCATACAATAAGGGGTTTTGAAAAATAGCATAGCTGTTAGAGAATGTAGTGAGCTAAGTGGATTTAATCAAAGCTCGATCAAGTTTCTTTTGGATGCTCCAACGAGAGGATTGCTTGTTGGACCATGTGAACCTGTAATCGATGTATCGCAGACTTGTCACTCCCAACCTATCGACAAATTGTTTGAAATCCTCAATATAATTGCGTAAGTTATAGTTCCCATTAGCCTCCGACCGATAGAGTGTGGAGTTAAAATCTTAACAAATAAACCACGATAAGGTGATCCCTCTACCGAGATTGCTTAGATCATGTCATAATATAGATAGTTGGAAACCAAATTGTTGGCATATATAAAAGAGACGAGGATATCATATTGTTCCTGCAAAAAAGATATATGGGGGTGCATTCATTGATATACAGTGGAGTAATGTTACTCTAACTTCATCTACCTTGTAGTTGAAAATTATTCTTCTATAAGCATGATGCAAATGGTTTGAGATCTGCACCTAACCTGATCCCAAGATATTTAACTTGTTAAAAGTTTGTTGTATTTTTGTCTCAAGTAAACCTACAAGTAGAGGCCTTTCCCTCTTGACAAAATCCCTTAAAGCATCTTGCTTTGTGGGGCAATTTAATCCCATGACATTCCAAACTACTATAGACATAATTAAAAGTTTGTATGAGAGGAGCTTTTGCTCTTACTCCTGTATGATCGTCACTTTTCAACTGTTTTAAAAGGATGGTTTACTTCCACACAACCAACCTGACTCCCCTAACCATCTTGTTGGCATAAGGAAAGATGAGTAGTGGTAGGAGTTTTTGGTATGAGTTGAGAAGTAGGAGAGCCGTTAGGGCTGTTGGCTTCATAAGAAAGTGCTCTGTTGTTTTCTGCATGTGCCTGAGGGTTCTCAGCTGAAGGATTTATATGTTGTAGAAGACCAGGGGAGGGGGCTAGATCTATACCCGAAATGATAGCAGTTTCAGTTTTAACTGGACTCTCAGATGGCATTAAGTTCTTAGCATTTGCAGCAATCACTGTATTGGGATTAACCTCGACTTCCTTCAATAACTCATGCCCCATTAACTCCAAAAAACTACCTATTTAGAAAAAAATTCGATTGGTTTCCAAATTTTGTCTCAGTGTTTTGGAGGTGGTTTCCATTGGTAAGAAACAACCATACTATCCTGCTATAGGTTTCTGTCCTCACCCAATTGCATAACAAGAATTTCGAACAATTGTTCTTTGGCGAGCTCGACACAAACACAAATCCGAGCATAACCCACTATTGTTTTCTTTGCTATATTTTCATTAAAGCAGAGGGGTTTACTAATGAAACTAATAAGGGCACTCAACGTTTTTGTGATCCAGTACTCTAATGGGATATTATGGAAATATATCCATAGTGGTATGCTTTAAGCCAATGGGACATTAGGTGGGTCAAAGGTGAGAGTAGAGGATTGATGGTCCCCATCAACTTGCTTCCAGCTTTTTTGAGGGTTCAAAGCGATTAGAGGATGGGGAGTAGTGTTGGGGTTAGGTCTAGTTGCAGGGGGAAGTGGGAGGGCAAAGCTAGGAAAACCTCCTTCCATTTGTCAAGTACAGGCTGCATGTTTGGAAAGTAAAGCTAGAAAAGGAAAGAATATTATTGGCAGGCTAAAAGGATTGAAAAAAGGAAGGATGAAAATGCAACGAAAAGTAGGTAGGAAAAGGCGTGCAATGTGGTGGGACTGAAGTACCCCTGTTGGAGTGACCCAAAAGAGATAGCAGCCAAGGAAGAGGAGTATGGTCAGAAAGAAAGTAGTAGAGTTTTGAAACAAATTGCGAGAGAAACATCTTATAGTCGACAAAAACTTAAATGGAAGCAAAGGATAAGAATTCCTTTCCAGATAATATAAAAGCCTAAATTATTGGGGTGTGACTTAAATATTGTATCAAAAAAAGGCGGACTAAAAACTTTATAGTAAATTCCCTTTCAAGAATTACAAATGTTGAACTCTTTTCTAGAGTTTTTTTTCCAAATGCAAACGAAATTGTTATCTAAGATCATGAAAAACAGGGAATGCGTTTATAAAGGATTTTTTTATCTAAATTATCTTAGGGAATATGAGTGTAAATTGTTTATTAGTAGTAAAAATGAGTGTTGAAGTGGCAAGGGAGACTTATGATGCGATATAATTATAAGTTGAGGTCCAAGTAATTTTTATGCTTACTAGAGGACCATAAGGTGGACATTTAGGACATTGAAAACTAATAAAAACTTACAAACCTTGTTCTATTGGAAGGGAATGTAGAAAGATGTAAAAATTTGATTATAAGGTCTCAAATTTACTAATAAAACAAGCATTAGGCAATATTCCTAACTAGGTTACTATAACATTTACTTGTTTCTAACCAGTGTTAGATAGACAAATATATGAATTTTTTATCTTTACTAAATTTTTGTCCAAAATTCTTTACATGTTGCCACTAATTCTTTAGAGATTATGAGCCCCCTTTTAATCCAATTTCCTCTTCTCCTTCTTTGATGATGGTGGGTTCCTCTTCACAACCTTATAATTTCTTTAGTTATTATACTTACTAATTTTCTAGATTCATCTCTGTTTAATACATCTGCAATTAATCAGTATTATATTTGAGTGATCCTTCTTCTACATTACACTATTTTGAGGATTCTTGAAAGAATGCCATCTTTTATACTTATGTTATTACATTCACCTAATATGAACTTGAGACTATCACCAAGAGCTCATACATTGACTACATTATATGTGAGTGTGGAATTAGAATTGTTTACAAAGATTATATTGATGTATATCTTAGAGTTAGCATAACATCTCTTTTTGTTAATGTTAAGGTTTTGGATAAAGAGGACCTTTAGGGCCATGGTAAATGGCTAAAAATGGTTAATTTCATGGGGCAATTTAGGCATCCGAATATAGTCAATTTAATTAGATATTCCTATAATAATTTCAAGTATGTTTTAGTTTATTGATTATGCTTGCTTGCAACTATGTGTGATCTTATCTTAAAAGTGTCTAGTTCTTGACATTTTAGGAAATCAACCACAATGACCTTATTGGAATAGTTAAACATTATTTCTCCTTAAACTACCATACATATTTACATTGTTATACCATAAGATCGCATGAGCTTCAAACCCTTCATCACAATTGCCAAGTCAAAATCATTCCTTTCATTATTTACACAAACTCATCAAGAGCACTCTTTAAGTATAACAAATCATGCTATTTATTAACTACCATTTTTAAAGAGATAACCAATATCTATGACAATGGTAATCCATATACAAAACTTTAGTATTTCTTCAAATAATTTCCTCAAATGGTTATCTTCTTAAATTCATAAAGGAAACAAAAAGGATGCAAATATAAGCTTGTGGCCATCTAAAGTCAAAACTACTTTATAACTTCATGAGATGATTCAAAAGTATATGTTATTTCAATGATTATTTAATACTCATTTAAAAATTCCACGTGTGATATGTTTAGATAATCTATTAATTTTCTTTGTTTGTTTAGAAGTTATTAGAGAAATATTTTTTTATTTGGAATTATTAATGGTTTATTAGGAATGAACTTTATATTGACGCAATTATTATGTTTGCATAAATAATTTTGGGCACAAATTCTTACCTAATAATTTTGCTTTCCCTTGTGTCATTAAAGCTTATAATGTGCTTATAAAAGTTAGCTTAAAAGGTGTGGATTATAGGATAAAGATAAAGATGGGTTTGATTTTTTAAGTGTTTATAATATTGCATTAATCACAATGCACCAATCATAATTATTTAAATGGAAGAGCTTTCCTAATAAGAACTAATCACAAAGGATAAGCATTCCATTTCAAAAAATGTAATTGCTTATTAGGCGTGACTTAAATATTGTATAAAAAAAGGGACTAAAAACTTTATAGTAGATTACCTTTCAAGAATTACAAGTATAGAACTCTCTTCTATAGTTCTTGCCCAAATGCAGAGTAATATGTTATCCAAGATCATGAAGAGCTGGCAATGCTGTTATAAAGGATTTCATATCTAAATTATCTCAGGGAATACAGGTGTTTATTAGTGGTAGAAGGAGTGTTAAAGTGGAAGGGAGACTTATGATGGGATTTAATTATACGTTAAGGTCCAAGATATTTTTATGCTTCATGGAGGACAATAAGGTGGCATTTTTGGACATTGGAAACTAATAAAATCCAACGTTTACATATGCCGTAAATGCTTTCCATCCACACCCAACAGTCACATCGTGTGTAGAAATTAGGATACCTTACCCTTATGATATAAATCATATTATATTTGAATTTCAATCCCTATTTTCATGTCTACCCCTCGTCATCACCAACCACCTTTAGTTCTCATATTTCTCCTCGTCAGTTCTAATCTATTTTTATTTTTCTTTAGGTTGTTGTTGATAATGTTGTCGGATTCAACCTTAAACGTTTAAGGTTACTGAATAAGTAACTGGGTTTTGGGGATATTGTTGTGGTGGTGAGGGTTAACAACACTGAGGAGCTTATGAAATTTTTAAGGGGAAGTGACAGTGGTGAGAAGTGATTAAGATGAGAATTTTTGTGTGTCTTCAATTACTGTAATAAATTGAGTAATTCTTGAACCTGAACTTTCTATTGCGAAAGATTCCACTCCATTGCTTCCTCTGAGCTCCTACCCTCGGCTGCCATTATTGTTGCTTTCACTCTGACATCTCATTATTGCTTCATCTTACCTCTAAGTCTTCGCTGTTGGTTAGAATTATCGATAGCTAATTCATCTTCCTCAGCTCTTACACATAAAGCCATTGTTCACAGATTCCTAATCCCCGAGGTGTTAGAATTTTGCAAGGAGAAATTTGAAGGATAAGCTTCGACTGACCATTCTTTGGAGTTCCTCTATTTCTAGCATTTTTTGTTGTCAATTCCTATTTTTTCTGTAAACTAGTTTTTTAAAATCTCATGATCTCTTTCCAGTGAAGGGGTCCCTCCCTCCCGTCTCCATTTATCTTTTTTTTTTTTTTGTGAAAACAGGGACGAAAAGAAAAGTCTAAGGACGTGAAACAGCCTCAGAGGCAGCATCAAGAGCAAGACGTCGACGAAGACCCAGAGGAGGAACGTCCCAAAGAGACCATCGTGAAAGATGAGTAGCACCATGTTTAGCTAAGAAGTCAGCGCATTGATTACCCTCCCGAAGGATATGCACAACAGAGCAGTCCCAACCCCGCTGAAGCAATTCTCGAATATCATCAACGACAGACATGAAGGGGTGGGTTGGAGGACAAGTTCCCGCGACCAGATGAATGGCATCTTGCGAGTCAGAGTCCACAACTACATGCCGGTAGCCGCGTTGCCAGGCCAAGACCAGACCATGCTGAAGCGCGAGGAGTTCAGCGAGCAAGGGAGGAGCGTGGCCTATGTACCCGGAAAACCCCACTATCCAGTGGCCATCCGAATCGCGAAGCAGCCCACCAAACCCAGCGATGCCCGAGGTGCCAGCCGAGCTACCATCCACATTAATCTTAACAAACCCCGGGGAAGGGGCCTGCCATACGACCCACCTGGGCAAGGAAGGAGGGCGAGACGAAGAGCAGAAGTGGGAGCAGTCGTCGAAAAGCCTGGAGAACCAGCGGACCTGTCCCTCTATCGACATGACCTTGTGTTGAAAAACTTCTTGGTTACGCGCATTCCAAATGATCCAAGCCACCACGATAAACCGAAGAACATGGGGAAGAGAACGCGAGGAATCAAAGACATGACCGTTGATCCACACGGCGATAGGAGAGCTGAAGAAGGAGTCGTCAAGCCGGCCAGAATGGAATTCCACAAGGCTTTCGCCCAGATGCAATCCCTCAGAACATGGGCGTGCGTCTCCCACCCCTGGCCACACCGCTGACAGCGGGGGGAAGGGGCCATGCCCCGATTATAGCGAAGCTCATTCGTAGGTAGATGAGACCACCGAACCTGCCAAAGAAAGAAGCGAAATTTTTGGGGAATAGGCAGTTTCCAAAGCTTAGACCAGTTCATGGAAGGATCAGGGGGAAAAGGAAGGCGAGTAAGAAACTCATAACCTGATTTGACGGTGTAATGGCCGGCGGGCGATTCCCCCCAGATTAGCGAATCCAAGGGTAGAGAGGAGCGAGAGACAGGGACCGCTAGGATGGAGTGAACCACGGAAGAGCCCAAGGGAGTCCGGAGGCGAGAAAAATCCCACTGACGCTAGTCATTCAGGACGTCCCCTACCGTCAGCCCTCCATCAAGGACGTCTATCTGGGTAATCTGATGGCGGAGGGGGAAGTCACCGACCCAACGATCATTCCACAGCAAAATGTGAGCCCCATCACCGACCCGCCATCGGAAGCCATCGCGCAAATAGGGGACAGACTTACAGATGGCCTTCCAGCCCAGAGACGCGGTGGAAGAAGCCTTACAATGAAGAACAGAATCGCGCCGGAGGTATTTTCCACGCAGCACATCAACCCAAAGCTTCGAAGTATTCTGGGAGAGGTCCTAAACAAGTTTGCCCAGCATGGCAATATTATTGTCGCACGCCAGACGGAGTCCAAGGCCCCCCATAGATTTGTGGTTACAGACAGCGTCCCAACGTAATAAAGGAATACCCTTACCATCAGCAGAATTCCAAACAAAGTCACGGCAACTTTTATCAATGGAGTCACAGACCCCCACAGGAAACCAACACGTCTGCATCGTATATAAGGGGATGGTAGCAAGAGTGGATTGCGTTAAAGTGACACGGCCGGCTTTGGTCAGAAGTTTAGCCTTCCATCCTTGCAAACGGCTTTGGATACGATCCAGAACTGCCTGGAAGTCGCCTTTCTTGTTAGTGCCAGTGGTAGGGACTCCGAGGTAGGTACCCAAGTCAGCAGTAAAGGAGAAGTAGAAATGGGAACGCAGGCGCGCTTTAGGACGACGAGGGACGTGGGGCGATAAGAAAGTCTTAGACTTCTGGTCATTTATAAGCATGCCAGAGCAAGAGCAGAACTGGCGGATCGTCTCCAGGGCCACCCGACAACCGCAAAGAGAGGCCTGAGAAAAAAGAAGAACGTCATCAGCAAATAATAAATGGGATATTAAGGGGCCAGCACCTGAGACGCGAATAGCTTGCCACTCCTTCGTCTGGACACGGCTGGAGATAAGCATGGAAAGTTTTTCCATGCAAAGAACGAACAAGTAGGGCGATAAAGGATCCCCCTGACGTAAGCCGCGCTGAGGGGCAAAAGCCGGGAGAGAGGAGCCATTCCAGAGGATGTACTAAAGAGAAAGCTGCCCGATTCTCAGCCAAATCTGACATCCCCTTCCCCAGCTATTCATTACTTGAATCAGCTAGTAAACGTTGCATTACCATGTGGCTCAATCTCCTCACCTAGGACATTCATGTATGGATTCGACAATTCACATCTTTATTGTCATTATTCAATAGATTAAAAAAAAAAAGGGAAAAACCAGCATGCAATTAAAAAAATTTTCAAGACCAGTCCCAATTTCATGTACAAAACCTGGTTTTTAAATCGTATTATCTCCTTCTGAGAAGTATGCTGGTATTGGTTGTCCCGGAGAGCTAAAGAAAGAGAAATACCAACCTTGGTAGACTCATTCTTCTTTGCTCTTGGGATTAATGAATTCTCTTTGAAGATATATTGAATGACTCACTCGGGATCCCCACCCTTAATTTATTAGCGACAGAGATCATCATAGACTTTTAACTTTAACAGGAAAAATAGATGAAGAAGCATACAGCACTTTCTTCACGGCTAGAAGATATGGATCTCAAAAAGGACCAAAAAATTGCTAAAACAGACTTTCTATCACTTAAAACCCTAACGACATCATAGATGCACTTGCCAAAAGATTCTCTAAAATCTTCACATGCAAAAGCGGAACGCAACCATCAGAAAGTTCACCATATAGGACTATGCCAGAAATAAATTCTGGAAATTCTGTGAAAATTGAAAAGAGAAGAAGAAGAGAGAAGCATTTTTCACGGAAGAAGGAGGCATACCTCATGTAGGATACCTCGACGAAAACCATAACGGAATTATCCGAAACCGATCCCTTCAGGAGATTAGGTTTATTTGATTAGGGTTTTTCATGCTACCATCAACAGGTGAAACTGCCACATGATCTGATCTCTCCAAGCTAGGAAATTTAAAGAAAGCCCAGATCATGCTGGCAGCTTCAACTTTCAGTGATGCATGAAACTGTTGCTATATATCTGTTTGCATAGTGAACATGAGAAGCGACCCACTTGATTGGACCTCGAAGTCTTCTTCTTTGTTCTTCTTTTTTTATCTTCAAAGTGAAGGCTTTATAGATAAGAAAGGATGAGAGGATATAAAATGAAATAGGGGCCAGAAAGAGTTTTTCTTTTCTTTATTTTCTCCAGCCATACTTTTGCTGGCAATAGTCTCATAAAAGCTTTGTCTCATATGGACTAGGTTGTCATGAATGTTCATATAAGACAGTGGACAACTATTTAACCTACTGACGAATATGTCCATGAATAGAGATTTTACAAGCTGTGGTGGGAAATTACATATCGAAGGAAACATAGAGTAAGGATTTGCAGGATTTAAGTCGAGTGAGTAAAGATGTTGTTAGGGAGAAAAACCTGAAACTAAGAAAGTAACAGAAGCAAAATGCAGTGCAGGGAAAAATATGAAAAGACGGAATGTGATCCCAAAAAAAGGAAAATTAAATAATGTCAAGCCCACCCCTCCACATGCAGACAGGTTAGTTAGAGTTTCTATATATCCTGAGCACCTTTATAGCTTTTGTTGGATTACCTTTCATCTCTCTCTTTCATTAATAACGTAAACATCAGTTGTGATCCAAAAAGAGTATGAAACGCTTGTAGGGCATGACTGGGGAACCAGCTTGCATGGCTAACTCTTCAGATGCTGTCTAAGGTTCATTAAAAAAGAAAAATAAAAACGCAAAGAAGCGGGAGCATCTAAAGCTCACCAATTAAGCTAATAATTATATATAATAATTTCAATAATTATATAATACCTCCCTCAGTTGAATGATGTGATGAATGAGGATGAAATCATTTGTACACTCAATCCAAATGGTAAATTCTCAAACAAATCATATCATCAACTACTTACCAATGGACTATATGAAGTTCCTTGGTTTAATCTTCTATGGAGAAATCTTCTGCGGAGAAACACTTTGAATCCTAAAGCCTCTCTAATCACTTGGCTAGCGATTAGAAATAGGCTTAAGACCAAAAGTTAATGGACTCTACTTGAGTATTATGTAAAATGATAGTGAAAGATAGAGACCGCCTCTTTTTTCTATGTAGATTTTCAAAAGCATTCTGGGGCAAGATTCTACACTTAATTACAAGTGACAACTGCATGTATAACTGGGAACAAACATTGAATTAGGTTATTATCCATTCAAAACAAAATATGACTTATGGAATAATTCTTAAAGTGACTTTCACTACCACCATTTATGAACTTTGGAAGGAGTGAAATAGAAGAATCTTTAAACATAGGGAAGAAGAGTAGTACCAACCAGTAGACAAGATTATTAATTGAATCAAATCTACTATTGCTGCTAAGAATGTTCAAAACACTTTTTCAAGATCATGAAGCATAAATGGAAATTATAAGTTAGATAACAATATTAGTCTAGATCGTATTTTTTTGTAATGCTTTTACAATTGTATTGTACTTAATTAAGGGCTGAATAGCCTAGAACTCATTGTAATATTATATTAGTTTCACCTATAGTTAATGCAATATATTCATTTATCAAAAAAACCTAGTTAATTAGAGAAAGATATTTATGCGGTCAAGTTTTAGACATTACATTGAAATATGTAGTTTCAAACAACTTATGTTCACAAAATTAACATAAATTACATTTCAAGGTTTTTATATGATTTTAACTCAATAGAATTTGGAACTGGAAATTAAAAAAAATCCAAAGTCCAAAGGTTTTTTATTTCCTTTATTTTATAACAATAATTTAGTTATTTCATAGTTAACATTAAAGCTTACAATCAAAGTATGGAGCTTTCCTTCCAAATTTCCCTACCTGAAACTCTCCTAATCATCTTAAAGTTTTCCAACCTCTAGTTCCAGCATTCTTGTTCTTTCTATTATGAAACTGTGCTTGCTCACAGAAAGCTCTTGTACTTCTACTTTATTTTTATCACTTTGAGCCTCTACCCTATTATCTTGCTCACACACTCTCCTTCTCTCCATCATTATTCCTCTTGCTATCTTATCTGCTCTTACTACTGGAAACTTTTGTTGTTGTTGTTGATCCCTGTCATTCAGACTCATCTGTCTTACACAACTGTTATCTATTGTGTTTTGCTATCACCTACTAGAACAATCAATGCTTCAAATTATTTCCTACCTCTTGCTCTTTCTCAAACACCAGCTGCTCCAAACCCTTTTGTTCCTCAACCTTCTCCTTAACAACAACATGTTATTCTCTACTCTTCAAATATCAAGAAAACATTGTAAAAGTGGCTAGCGATATCAAACCTGATTCTAGACTAAACTACTTCCCTCCAAGAAGAACTAATAAGCAACCCATGGTATCTCCACCTATTGAAATTTTAAAGGCTGGTGCACAAAAATTTTGTGCAAATTTAATAGACTACTTTCTTTATAGGAGAGCTACATTCCCTATTATGAAGCAATGGGATATACCAACTAGAAACAACATGGTTTGATGGATATTTCATTTAAAAATGATGATAACTTTTTTTTCAAATTTTCATGCAAAGAAGCTCCAATCAAGGAACTCAAAACAAGGCCTTGACATGGTCAAAACAAGCCATTACTACTTTAGATGTTAAGAACAAGGATAAATGTTGAAGAAATTAAACAAGTAAAATACCTATATGGATATGCATATATGGAGTCCCTCTAGGGTAATGGACAACCAGTGGATTGAGCTATTTTGCAAGCTATATTGGCAAGCCAATATGTATGTATCAAATGATAGTTGAGGTTTCTAAGATCAACTTTGCATATTTTTATGTGCTAGTAAGCTTAGTGACACATTTTTATATGCCTGCAAGACAAGGGCTTAGTTTTGATTGGTGTCATTAATTAGTAGTTATATAATCCTGATAATTATTGAAATTACCATTAATTATATAACAACTGCAACTTTACTATGGGAACTACTAATCATCTATATTTGAGCATTATAAAGTAAGATTTGATATACTTCGATGTTTTAGAGAAATTTGTTGTTTGGCATAATTAATTTATGATTTTGTAAAGAAGGTAGAGAATAGGATGCTCATACATTATGGAATTTGCCTCAAATGACTTGTTATCCACATTTCCATCAACTTATTTACCAATGGCTATGTGCTACATATTATGCTTCCAACAAATTAACGTTTGGCATACCTGGCCTTCTTTGTAATTCGATGGTTTCCACTTTGTGATTATTTTTAAATGATTTTCAGGTCAATGATATGCATGTAACACTCTTATTTCACACCATTTAATAGCTTTCAAAACATGTTATTTAGAAATAAGAAGAGTATTTCACTAAATCCAATCTTATATAGCCAGTTATATCTACAATAACAACCTATCTAGTGAAGATTAGTATAAGGTATAAAATGGCAATTTTCAGTCTAATTTTCTATTTTAAATGGTCTATGAATTTTAGACTTTATCCACTATCATTTTGAAAATTATTTCTTTTCCCCAATTTGAATGCTTAAGATTGGTCGACCTCGTTAAAGTTTAGTCTCTACAGAAAAGAAGAGGAAAAAATATGATTCACTGAGGGAAGGGGCTAAAAGATGTAACACTCAGGTAGAGTTTAAGCATTGTATGTGACCTTTGAAAAGAAAAACATATTGGCATGTCAAAAATATTTCGTGACTGATTACATCCTTTCACTATCATGAATATGGTATACATATGGAAAACAAAGATAAAATAACTAAGTGAAACACAACTTAGTGCTTTGACAACTTGTATAGATACCTTAAGTTAATTGTTGATTCAGCCTAGATAATCAATTTTGTATGACAATTGGACTTCCCTAGAAATGAAACTGAAAGTCCAAATGTTTGCTTAATTAATCTTTCTTACATTCGTTTGTTTTTTTAATTAGTTCATTAATTTAATTATCTTCTATCAAATCTTGTTTTGTTTAATTTTTCTGACTACCTATGATTAATATTTACAATGACATAGTTCCTTATAGAATTTAATACTCTAAAATGCTTCAGTTTTTAAATTTACTATAATTGACTCCGAGCACTTGTAAATCAATTAAATCAATCTGTAATAGGAATGTCATTATAGTAATAAGTGATTGTGTTTGACAAAAATGTTAAGATTAGTTGTATAGTTTACATATGACATTTTATGCTACTTTGGTGGTACTTTCCTTGGCCAATAGATTGAGGGTTCAATTTTTAATGAGTTGACATGGGATAGGGAACATGAACTTAGTATCATTTCTTATTGGAAGATTAAAAGATAACTTAATGCAATATTTTCATTGGCTTTTAATAAATCGTGTTAACTTGAATATAGTTTGAGATATCCCTATATATGATTTAAGATGTAGTAAGACACAGTTAGTTATCAATAATCTACAATCAAATTTTATAAAAGAATTGCAAATGCATTAGTGCAATTGAAATTAATTTTATCATATATTTTAAATTTTTCTTATAAAGTAAGTATGAAGAAATGTCTAATCATGGACTATTAGCAAACCCAATAATCTAAAGTTAATTATTTAAATTAGGTGAGATTATTTTTTTGGAAAATACAAAAACCATAAATATCTTAATATAATTAACTCATCAAATTTTATACTAATATTAAAAGAGGAAAAGCATGATTGCTCAATTCATATTGTTTAAAACAAAATGAATGAACGACTAGTGAGCCTTCTTTTCTTAACCATATTGATCTATTTATCATGATTTTAGGTTACATACCTAATTCCTGTGATATAAAAAGAAGTCAAAAGCAATATTGACGGATAATTGGAATTAACATAAATTTATGTGATGAAAAACTACCTATTTCTCCATATGCTTTATGAAGGCATGCAAAAAGACTAATTGATTACATAGGAACTGACTGTATAATTACACAAACACGTTTTCAAAAAGGAAAGATTGTTATGTAAAAAAATGATGCTTATGACATAAAATTGAAATTAATATCTATAATGTTAGGACCTTGAATAAACAATTGTCACAAATAGTTAGGCTATAATATTTGTACCTTCTTTAGAAGACGTCATTATCATAGGCAAATTAAGAAGATTAATGTTATCTTTTGTTAAAATTGTTTTCTTTCTCTTAGCTCTTCTTATGCTACAGAGTTGACCATAGACCAATTCCACTTTTATTGGGAAGTATTGAATACACCCATAATTCTGAGTTTCATGGTACTCCTACCAAGAGACATGTCAGATCCAAGACAACCCAATTTAATTAAAACTTAATGGAAAACTTTATGTGACCCTAATTAGTTGAGAGAGGATAAATTTATAGCATTTAATCTGATACATCCATTAAGTAAACAAAATAAATAGTTTAAATGTATTACATTATTAAATATTATATATAAACAAAATATGACTCTTTACTTATAGTAATATTGTGATTAATATTTATAATGTAGCCACTAATCAGGCCACATTATAAGTTTCTCATATATGGCTCAATTCTTCAAATATTATTTTTAATAGTATAAACATTAAGCTTGTATAAAAAATCCTATTAATATATTTATAATTTAACTTAACATAATAAACCACAAAATGCGGGATATGGTAATCATATACTTTAGCATGACATTCTTCTGTAGATCACAACACTAGTAATTTATCAAGTCAGGTAGCATAAGTGATATATAAATATTATAAGGGTCCACATTAATGTCTCATTCATCATTTTATTTATTATATAATAACATTTACATGTACAAAATTGTAATAAATATGAAGATTACTAATCAAAAACTTTTATTGAAATTATGAGCATTAAAACATCAATAGAAACAATTATCAATATAACTAATGTCTATCCTTTGAACGTGTTTTTAAAATATCTTTGGTTCTAAGCCTTTAGTTAAAAGATCAATAATCATAAGATTCGTCTTAATGTGTTCAATACACACTCTTTTTTTTTTAACTTCCTCCTTTATGACAAAATACTTCAACTTTATATATTTAACAACTCTAGAGTGCTTGTCATTATTGGAGATGAAAATTACTGTAGAAATGTCACAATGAATTTTCAGTGGCTTAGTAATATTTTTGGAAACTCCAACCCCTACAATAAAGTTTCGTAGCTATCAGGCATGAGTTATAACCTCAAAATAAGGTACAAATTCTACTTCTATAGTAGACGAAGAAATGATAGATTATTTAGTACTTTTTCATGAAATTGCTCCTTTTTCTAGTGGAAATAAGTAGCCAAATGCTAATTTTCTACTGTCAATACATCCAACAAAATCAGAATCAAAATATCCATTCACTTTTAATGGATTAGATCTTTTATATATAATCACTACAAGAGTTAAGACATTTAGTGACAATTTTTTGTGACTAACTATTGTTTCGTCACAAATACGAGGTTTTTTGTGACAAGACAATTGACTGACACTATTGTTTGGATTAACTTTGATGATTTTTTTTAATCACTAATACAATAGTAATTGTGACAATTTAGTATCTTTCACAATTAAGTTGTTACTATTAATATATTAATAGTGACAACTTTTCTTTTATCACTAAGTTTTACCATTAAAAGTCTATACAATTTGGCGCCAAAATAATTTTGGCGGGAATAAATTATAATTGTGACAAAACATATGTTAGTAACTAATATTTTCTATTTGTTGTGACAAAACAT
>JAOTBA010000074.1:6620-21342 GCA_025629845.1 Erythroxylum squamatum
TTAATGTTATCATGTTCATTAGCTCCTTTCTAATTCATGCTACTTACATCAATTATTGGACATTTAATTAAAATCAATTTAATTAATGCTAACATAATTTACTTAAGTAATCTAATCATGCTTAATAATATTTAAAAAAAAATTTCGGGGCTAACAACTAACTACAGCTACACTGTGCACTTGCGGTATTAAATATTGACCACTTACGAAAAAGGTCAATCAAATACCAAAAAAAACCAAGAATAGGTATATTCCTAACCATTCATAATAACTTTATTTTCATGATCCAAATGAAAGTGTCATTGAAAAATATAGTGTATCATTATACATGTTCTAAAATTATCTTTTGTTCATTTTTATCTGAAGTGCATAGATACAACTAAAACCAATTTTGAATATTGTTATGTCTTGAAGATTTTGTTACTAGCCTAGTTTATGATAGAAACTTATTTCGTTTATCACAATTAACATTACAGAAGATCTAGAATTTGAGCCAAATTATTAATGAAAACGTGTTTCTCTACAAACTATTGATGAACATGTATTAGCACTACAAAAAGTCTAGAATTTGCTTATTTGCATAAACAAAGAGAAATTGTTCACCATAATGTCTTAACATGTTTGACAAGATTATGATCTCATCCCACATTCAAATATAATCCAAACTATATAAATAAATATAATTCAAATTGTAATCCAATGTTCAATTCCATCTCCCATTTCTACTTTCATTCCTTGTCTTTCACTTATAATAATGTGCACAAGCATAAAGTCATGCATCACATGTTAACACTTATTTTAACTCCCAAATGCTCATATAAATAGAAAATAGAACCTTTATGGCCATTATTAACAATTAATAATTTAGATTGTTATAAATTTCACCAAATTTTTAGGAGCCTCACAAATGGCCACTCATTCATTGTTTCAAAGATAAAAGTCATTCAATTCAAACAATTACACTTTCAAACCAACTGAGAATGGTAACGCTAAGCTTAAAACCAACCAGTACTCAAAGTCGTAGAGAAATGGATAAAGAAGCTCCAAGTTAAACTCAGTAACTTATTAATGAGCCATATATTTATAATTTACACATCTAAAACACCAATCAAAGCATAGAGAAACTAGCAGCCCAATAAAACATAGATGGATAGTTATAATTTCCTCAATTTTCATATCATTTCCAACATAAGTCAAATGTCAACAATTAGCCATTTTATGATCTGATGAATTAAAACTTCCTAGATTTTTATAGCTCTTTCTATTTTATTGATTTCACTGTTTCATACATAATTACCATGCAAATATGGCATATAAGTCATATATATTCATTGATTTTGTATCTCTATAATGGGTTCAAAATAAATGGCTTAAACTTTCAAGTATAATTATATGTTATAGTGCATATAAGTCATAGTGCTTAGCTTTAGTATGTATAGCACCATTGCACGAGAGCATCTTATATTATAATCCAAAAGAAAATATAAATGTTTGAGTGGAGACCAAAGTCACACCTAGATTGGGGATCGAAGTCGTGACTAGAATGAGTGGAGAACAAAGTCGTAAATAGAATGAGTGGAGAACAAAGCTGCAATCAGAGTGAGTGGAGAATGAAGATACCTAGACTGAAGAACGAAGATGTGATTGGAGTAAGTGAAGAAAGAAGATATCTGGATTGGAAGACTTCACTAAAGTGAGTGGAGAATGAAGATGCCAGAAGATAGAGAAAGAAGAAGTAAAAAGAATTATTAGGTTTTAGGGAAAACATATGAAATTAAGGGTAAATTTGGGGAGTCAATAGTGTTAGGCTTAGGGAAAATTTTTGGGTTTTAGTTTTTAGGGGTGGTTTTTATTTTTAATTTCTGGAAAATAAATTATAATTAATTAATTAATTAAAATAAGAAATTAATATTTGTATACATGACAGCTGACCTTATATGAAACAGCCAAATGGCCAAACTTAACAAGGACGTTACGTTTATTTAATTGAGTGAGCAATTTTTAAGGTAAATTACTCCATTTTGAACTGTTGAGGGATAAATTGATACCAGAGATAATGGTAGAGGCCATCCCAGATTTTTGGCTAAAATGTTAGGAAAAATTAGACCTTTGCTAAAAATTTACGTAAGAATTTAGATTAAGTATGTTTCAACCATTTTATTTATGATTTATATTTTTCAAAATTTTCAATCAAACAGATTCGATCGAAAAATTAAAAAAATTTATTTTCCGCTACGTCTACGAGTGGATCACAAATATTTTCCCATCGATAGTATCTTATTTCAAGTATTTGTTTAACTACAACAGACACGTTAATTTTAATCTCATCTAATAAATGGGAGATACTTATAAATTGCACATTTTTATTAATTTTATTTGTATTATCTATTGGCAATTTCAGATTTAACTAATTAAACCCAAATGAAAGGCATAAAATTTTTTAATATGACTTTAAATAAACCTGTAGTTATTTATTTAAAATATAATAAGATATTATAGATATAAGATATTAAAATAAGTAATTAGAAAAAGAGATCAGTTTATCCTTTTAATTCTCATTCAATTGATTTTGTTTATTTTGGCAAAAAAATATGTAGCTCGTTTCAATCAAAGATTTTGGTTAAAAATATAGTGATTAATTGACCTTTTGATTAAAGTTATTTTTATTACATTTTTATTTTAAGGCATGTAACTTGGTTCTTTTTTTTCCTTACCATATTATATTGAAATGAATTGGATTTTGTCATTTGGAATATATTTCTTATTAGGTCATTATCTGTCATTGTTTAAAAGTTTTCTCTTTTATTTTTAATGAGGTCTAATCTAGGCTCTTATGGAAATCATAAAATTTTACTATAAGTACAAACATATTATCATATTATATTAATAAATGATATAAATTTTTATTGATATTTTAAAAAGTTTTGTACTTGAACATGTATTCTTCAATGTTATGAATAGTATACCAATATCGATAAAAGATTTAGTTCTAGTACGATATGGTACTAAAATTGATCAATACAGAGTACTATTTTGGGTAATTTTTTAAAATTATAAAATAGACTTTATATTTTTTAAAATTATAAAATAGTCCCGCAATATTTCGTGCTATATGATTTCTAATTTTACATCAATCAAGTCTCAAAAATCAAAATAATAAGTTTGAAATAACATTTGTCTCTTTATTTCTATTAATATTACTTTTGACATAGTTCATATATAAACAATAATTACAATTAATATAAAAAAGATTATTTAATTATTACACATAAATAAAAGCTAAGAATGATAAAAAGTACTTAAAATGTTATAATTTACATCATATAGTATAGAATAATTACATCAAAACATCATATTCTTATCAAAACATCATATAGTAAGAATAATATATATCCATGACTCCATAAACATTAAAATAAGAGTTCTTAGTAAAGAACACAACAAGACAGAAGTGAAACATGAAACAAAAACACTTATAGTTAAAAGTTTCATATTTATATTGCATATATAAAATTTAACTTATACATCAAATACAAGTAAAATTAAAAGAAAAGATAAAACATAAAAAAACCTGGAATATCATTCAATGACGAATATGCTTAAATCACAATGACCTCAATTTTTATTTAGTGCAAAATTCTCATCATTAAGAGGAGTCTCATCATCGTTATCATTCAAATTTATTGCACCAAATGACATGTTGATACATTCGCATCCAAGATTATCTTTTAAGTCACTCTCATTTATGAAATTTGGTTCCTCATAAGCTCAACCAGTTTAAAAATTGATGTGGTCAAGGCAAATTAGATTATAGAATTACTTGTTCTATTAAGAGTCCTAATAAATAAATAAAATAAAATTATAAAAAATTATAAAAAATTATATTCAAATTAATAATGATAATAATATACCTTTTTCGAAGCTTCATGTTTGTATATAACAAAGACCAAATCATTTAATTTTATGTGTTTAAATCTATTTCTTTTCTTAGAATCAATGAATTCCAATGTGTTCTAATTCCTTTCACACCCAGTTGTGCTCACACATTAACTTGGAATTTGAAATAAAACCTTTGCAATCCTAAAACACCACGTTTGAATAAGTCCTACCAAGCAACTATAAGACAATAAAAGTAACCTTATAAAAAATAAATTAATGATTAATTTCAAATAAGTAACAAAAGTGAAGAAATATATACCGAGATTAAGTTCGTCTCTTTTATGAATTGCAATGGGCATCTCACAATCACCATACGCATCCTTATATATCTCTATTTGTAAGCTAAGGAGATATTGCATCATCTCGTGTAAACAATTGTTATGATAGTTAATAAAATTCCCTGTGAACTTCAGCTTTCTTTGTAAAACCTGGTTTAAAATATATAATAGGATTCAAAAATGCCCTACTAATAAACAAAGGAGAGCAAAGTTGGCTTTCCTATATTTCATTAATGATTGCAACATAAGGTATTTCTCTATATTGGCGTTGATTACTTCCTTCTCTCTCTTCATGGCATTATAAAAATAAAATATTATTGCCTTTTCATCACTATCATCCAAATGAAATGCTCTCACCAAAGGCTCATAAACTCATATGACAAATTGACATTAGGACCAACATTGATGATCTTCAAGTGTAATTCTAAAAACGTCCATTTTAGCATCAGACATGACATATTAAGATGTAACTTACTTATCATTTATAAACATTTGTCTTAGATCCTTATTTATTAGAATAAAACACTAAAGTAATAAGAAATTTCAAATTTTATAACAATAAGATGATATAAATTCCTACATTGGTGAAACCCTTTCTCATGAAATTTAGAACCCATATATGATTGTAAATGAACTTGAACACTTTTCTTGCTTTTTACATAGTTTGATTAATGATCGAAAAGTATCTAACATCTTCTACTTTTTCTAACATCATGTCAATGTAATAAGCAACACAAGGAGTCCAATAAAAAGAATTATACCTATTTTGTAACCTTTTCTAGGTGCTTTATAATCAAAATCATTATCAGTGATGAACCATATAATGTTTTTAAGCCCAACTCTATTAAAAAATTTATCAAATATCTTAAACAGAGTATCAACATTTCTAACAAGGCTATATGCATTAATGGACTACAAAAACATAGTTCCTTTAGCAAAATTAAAAAAATTGATAATAGGCTCATATTTTCTATTTTCTATCCATTAGTTGCCCAAGTCATTCTTCTTTCATCCATGTAATTTTTTATTTCATAAACAAAGTTGTTTAGAAGATTACTTATGTAGTCATCAATTAAAAGAGTTTTATATCTTGGACCGCAAGAGGTAATATCATCCACCATAGACTGGTAATAATAAGACTGAGTAGTAATGAATGACACACCTTTATTATACCACCATCTAGCCATTATCGTGTCTACATTATGAGCTACTTCTTTAGATTGTAAGGCACAATAAATTAAAGGTTAAGCTTTAGGAGTTGTTTGTGGAGTAAAAAAGTTACACTTATCTCTTTCTCTTCCTCGTATTTGGTGCAATATTCTCTTCTTATTAGGTAGGAATATCACCTTTAACATTGCTAGTATCATCCTGACCACCGCCACAAGAACTTCTACTACCAATTTCGTAATTAAGTCTTTGCCTTTTATCTTTCTCACTCTAATACTCTTCAAGTAAAGTTTTCACTACCATTTCATATAATGACTAACTTTTTGTACAAGATTCTACATTATCTTTGGTCCTAATTAAATGCTTCTTTAGTATGGTGATTCCTTTAACTTTCAAATGTTTGTTTTAATATAAATAGATAGTATGGTTCTCCATACCATGAACCAATCTCACATGACCATAAACTAGATCATCAAATCTTCTTGAAGAGATTGAATTATCATGAGTACTTAAACTTCCCTCTATTTATTTGTAAAGTAAATGTAATTAAATAAGTATAAATAAATGGCATATGCACTTCTTAATTGTAAGGAATGTTCATTTCTTAAGAAGGTTAAACAAAAGACATCTTAAAAAAGTTTTAAATGATTGATTTTAATTTTGTAAACACACCTGTGGAAGTTAGACTAAAGTTACCAAAATATGAAGATGGAGAAAAAGAAAATCCCACTATTTTCAAAATTCTTTTGGGAATTTTAAGATATTTAATGTGTATAAGATCTGATATCCTTTATTCAGTTAAAGTAGTAAGTCGGCTTATGGAAGCTCCTACCTCAACCCATATGAAAGTGGCTAAAAGGCTTCTTCGAAATCTAAAAGATACAATTAACCTTGAACTATTTTATTCTCCTTTTAGTAAATTCAAAGTTGTAGGATTTTGTGATAGTAATTTTATGAGAGATATTAAAGATAAAAAGAGTACATTTATTTTTGCATTTCTTTATAGGTAATTGTGCTCCCTCATAAAGTTCAAAGAAGCAACCTATTCTTACATTTCCAACTTGTGAATCGAAATATGTGGTAGCAACTTCATGTACTTGTCATACTATTTAACATAGAAAATTACTGAAGGAACTTAACTTAGCATAAAAAGAAGCTACTTAGATTTGCACTGATAACAAGTTTGCATAAGCACTTGCTAAGAATCTAGTATTTCATGATCAAAGAAAGTGTATACACACAAGGAATAATTTTATTGGAGAATATATTACCAAAAAGGAATTAAAGCTAATTTTATGAAAACTCAAGATCAAGTTGTAGATATTCTCACAAATGCATTAAAGATTGAAGATTTTTAAAATCTAAGAGTTGACTTAGCATGATGAAGAAATTTCAAATTAAGGGGAATGTTAGAAATAGTAATTTGAAATTCTAGAATATGATTCTAAGGATAATATGGTTTTAGAAATATTGTAAATTAATTCAAAAGTTTTCTTGTAACTTCAAAAGTCTTATAATATTAAATAAGTCATTTATATTTGTATCTATGGTCTTTTCACAAATAAGGGATGAACATCTTTATAAATACCATAATCTATTTTGGAGTAGTTAAGAGTAAATAGAATAAAGTTTATTTTCATTCTTCATTCTCTATTCTCCCATTTCTTAATAGTATGCCTCCTAGAGACCTATACAGTGCCCCATATATTGTTTAATCATATAGTTGAAAATTATCACAATGTAGGATATACTTTCTATAATTAACATTGAGCTTCATCTCAATTGCATGATATTCAAACATAAAATTGCCTGCTATACAAGGGATCGATGTAAATTATATTAAAGATTAACCATAAAGATACTACACAAGAAGTAACCCAATAGTAGCAGTTAAATAAATCATGTAAATGACATCCTTATGCAGTAAGGAGATAGAGATAATAGTTGCTACCTAAAACTTACTTACAACGCATCTTATTCTTTTGTTTATAAAACAAAGTAGCCAAAATAGTAAATGTTAATGTTACTGAGATTATCTTAAATGCTGTAACACTTATAAAATAGCAAATGTCAATACTCTTAATAACATTCCAAAGGTATGTTTAATAACAAATCTTGTCATCTTATGCTTGCAAACAATATGGAAACTGTGTCTTGGTTTAAATTGTTATAGAAGCAATATTTAAATCCTAAAGTTGCAATTGTCACCTAGCTAGTGATTAAAAACAAGCTTAGAACCAAAGACAAATGGTTTAAGATATATAATCCTATATGTGTCTTATGTAAGCATATCAATGAGAGCAAAAATCATTTATACTTTGAATGTAGCTACACCAAAGTAATTTGGAGCATAATTATCATTATGCTACAACTGGCTAATTACACATTTGAGTGGACGGCGACTTTGTATATGATCATAGGGTACTAAGCAAGGTAAAGCGAGTGGTTTGCTCATTAAGAGAACATCTAATACACTAATTTATTCCATACAGAGGGAAAGGAACTAGAGAATCTATAAAGGAGTTAAAAAGGGCAAACATCAACTAGCAAACCAGATTGTGAATTGGATTCGGGTAGTATTCATTGCCAACCATAAACAAGATTAAATTAGTCAAGCAGTGAGAAGGCACTGGTTGTTGTAATTTTTTTCTTTTGTAACAATTCCTTATGTGTTTTTTTGTAGATGGTTAACATGACTCATTGTAATGGTGTAAAGTAGCTTTTGCTAGATTAATATAATTTTCATTCATATTTCAAAAGAAAATACTCTTAATACATTAATTTAGTGGCACTCTATAATACTCCTTAATGCTTTTGATCTTATCCTTCTAATCTTTGCATTCTTTCATTTTAACAAAAATTACAACAAATCATCAAAAGGTAACCCAATTATTAAAATTAATTTAAAATACATGTCTTTGTGATTTCTCAATACTTATAACGTTTGTCATGTTATACTTGTCGTGTCACTAGTGGTTGAGTTTCCTCACCCTGCAAAGTCACATAGTTATAAACTAGTCTCTCTCTTTTATTTGTCTTTGACTTTGATGGTTGACATGATAAGGTAATAATGGAATAACTTGCTTAGACATCATGTATAGTTTAAATTTGAAAAATGAAAAAAACATTTAAAAGTTCAAGGCATATAACTAAAATAAAAGCAAATGACGTTAAATTTGATATGTTAACTTACATTCGAGCTTATAAGTATATCAATTGAATCTTGTTGGGACATACCTTTCAATGGACATATAGTTTTGTCCTTGTTGGAGGCATATTTGACAAGTCATTTTCATTCCTCTCCGTGATAACTTGTTACCTTTATTGGAATTCTCCCAATTCCCCTTTCTTTCACTCTTCTTTTATTTGCTTAACATTTTTCAAAATAGAGGTGGTAACAATTGTATATGTTGGATTTTAGGCCAAAATTTCTCTCTTTGAATTGTACATCAATAAACAAGTAAATATCCTTTATAAATCAATAAACTCTTCATTGGTATAGTCGATGACAATAATGACGTGTCTTTTGTGTATTACTTTAATTCCACCTAACATTATTACTCTCAAGTTGATAGTCAATACTTAACTCCTTATTAAGTCTTAAATTGTTCTTTATTCTTATACCAATGTGATCTCTCCACTTACTTGTCATGATACTATTCTTAAACATTCTCTTCCTCATAAACACTCTAATTTCCTTGAGCATTATGATAATGTTCTTTATTTGAGCTTTAAAAATGCTTCCACTAAACACTTCACAATGATTTTTATCTTCAATACCATATTTTAATGAAGTGTTGAATTATGCTTTTGACCATATTTCCTTTGAAATTCCTAGTAAATCCTTATGTGCCTCTTTAGACTCCTTTTTGAACTCATTTAAATTTTAAAATAGGCTTGTTTCATTAGATGACTTACAATGGTCTATCCAATTTGAGTCCCTTGTGATCCCTTTTTCTCCAATTAAAAAACATGTGTCTTGTACAAAACCTTACTTCAACCTTTGGGAGCTACCTACTAAGTGCATCCACAAAATCCTATACAATATTTAATTGACAAAAATTAGTAAATATTTGATAGGGTAAATTTTGTTAGACCTCCCTATGGTTTGACATATTATCAATGTACTCTCTAACTTTTAAGAAATATCAATAACACTTATAGTTTTGATTTTTATAACACATGTCCTTCTTCCATCAACTTTCATTACAAACCCTAATTATAAACTTTAAAACAATGTCAAGTAGTGCCATATGTAGTGTCATATATAGTGCCACATAATAAAAAACAAGGTGATTTTTTAGTCCACTATTAGAGCTTTTAACAAAAGGTGATGGCAGGGGAATGTGTTATATAACTAAAACTACAAAGGGGTTATTAGTTTTTCAAAAATTAAGGGGTACATTGATAATATGCCAAATCACAGGAGGATCCAACGAATTTAACCCTAGCTAATATGAACAAATTTTCATTATAAAAACAAAGTTCTGAGTAATCTTTTTATTGATCGACAGTCACTAACCATCCACCTTTATCTTTTAAATCAAAGTATTTCTTCAACATCTCTAAAAAACAGTTCCAAGTTTTCTTTTAGTACGAACTACTACAACCCATACTATAAGAAACATCTTATTATTGTTATTTTTTTCCTAATGCTTTTAATAATTCACCTTCTACTGCACCTTCAAAAAAACAACCATCTAGTCACATCAACCTTCTATAACCTTGCAAAATTCAAAACACACATATATTTTATTAAATGATGGTTGCAAATTAACTCCAAATGATGATCTTTCAATAACCAATTTAACTCTACTATGATTTGACCTTAAAAATTCTTCATGTAATTCTACAGCTTGCCATATTTTACTCTTACACCTCCTTACATTTCCTCTATCACAAATTGCCTAGCCTTATAACAAACGTGTACCCAACATCAATTCTCGAACTTCTTAATTAAAAATTCCAAGTATATCAACTTTAATGTAGTGAGTACTGGGAGACTATTGAAGTAACTGTTAGCATATCTTATTGTGAAAAATAGGATTACATGTGTGTTTCTACTTAAAATGTCTCACCTATATACATATATATATGAGTAATCGATCTACAATACCAATGATACCAATTTGAAGATAACCAAAAATTGAAAATAGTTACCTAGGTATTATTTAAATATTTCACTAAGCTGGCTAAAATGTATTGTTTACAACACTTACTCACACATTTGGATCTCATAGATTGTTTTATGATCCTAGAAAAAATAAACTCCCTTTATTTTTTGTGAAGTCCTTCTTTGAATTGGTTTGAATCATCAAAGAACATACCAAGCCCAATCTTAACGTTTTTCTTATAAGAGTTGAATATACGAAGTTCTAATTTATGTATTAACCTTTCATCAACATTTGAACCAATTTGTTCTTCAATTTTACAATTTTCAGATGACTCAAAGTAATTTTTCATATTTTCATCTTGTACATCATTTCCATCATTATCATCTCCATAATTTGTTACATTTTTTTTGTAGCTTTCCCTTTTTCTGTTATCTGTTATTAACATTGCTCTCTCTTTTTTCCTTTAGTTATCCCCTTTTAAATGAAACAACTAAATCCTTAAATACTTCCAACTCTTCATCATCCAAACTTGAATCAAAATTCTCTCTAATCCTTACACTAAAAAAGCATTATCTTCTTCCTCATGTAGAGTAACTGCACTATCACTTACACTAACAAGATATTTCTTAATTGCATCTTCATTCATAGACCGTATGATAGTGGACTAAATAACATTGATAGGGGCACCAGATAGAATTTCCAATAATAACATCATCAAAACATTTAACACTAACTTCCACATTTTATACTAAACGTGGTAAATTGGATCCATAATTAATATAGAACTCTATCACTTTATGTTCTACAAGGAGCTTAAATTTCTCTGACTCATAAGCATCACACTCTTTCTTATCTCCATCAACCCAATTTTGAGACTAACACTTGGAACCCTATAAATAATCCTATTTTCTTTGGTTGCTTTAACATCTTTAGTAAGCATCCTCTCTATGTTCTAATAACAAAACCTAACATATTTTGTTTCTTAACCTACATTGCATATTGGTGCCTGACATTGAGTTGCTAAAACTTGTCACAAATATTGTACTCCTTTTTTAAAAAATATATATAAATTTGCTTCGAAAAGCAAGAAGTAAAAATTTTCGCCTTGAAATGTTGATGAAAGATCTACACTTCTGGAAATAAAATAAGATTAAACAAGAAAGAAAGTTTCCATTTTTACAAAAATAAAAAAGAAAGCAATAGATACACTAACTTCTCCAAAGTTGTAAGGTAGAGAGAATTATAATTTAATGTGAAGGAATTCATATAGTTAATATAGCATAGCTCAGCAAAGTGCGTGTATACTAGACAAAAACAAAATTATGGTAAGAAGTTCTTTTCATATATGCATATAATTATAACTTAAAATCATATAATTTATTGTCCTATATAACAATTTATAGATAAAGCGAACTTACTTATAAAAAAACAACTTGTTTTGAAGTATATTTGTATGTAATTCTTTATAATCTTTGTCTTTGGTAACTTATATTTTCGTTCTTTCTCTTTATTTTCTAATATAGTAGTTATTTGTAATATGAATTATGTCTTCCTTTTGAGTGCTAAACAAAAAATGAACCATAATCATGTCATGCGATAATAATTTATTGATGTTGACATTCTAGCTTACAATGTATGTAAAAATCAACAATTTTAACGAAATTCAAACACGAAATATGATTGAGTTAAAGGATATTTTCAAGTGGCACATGTTCTATTGATAAGTAGGGACTTTATGTTTTAAAAAGGTAGTACTGGTACACTAGGAGTCCTTTAACCTGTTTATTGAAGGACAATTTTTTCTTTATCAGTTGTCATATTCCAATTCGCATAAAACCTCTGACAATGTTTTCTTTTTTTTTTAATTATCTACTGGCAGATCCAGTGGCTAATCTTCTTGCTGATTTGTAGGTACTTCACAGGATGTGACAACTGGCTCAAGAATTTAAGGTTGCTCTATACTCAAAGTCAAGGATCAAACTCATGACCTTTGGTTAAGAATAGATGAGTCCCTTCCATTCAACCACCCTTTGAGTTACACAATGTTTTCTTTTACCAAAAGTAATAGGTTCCACTCGTTCTCTTTAATTAAACATATTTAATACATGAAATCTCCCAAATTTCGGTTGGAACGTAATATTCTATGACTTTGAATTGGGGAGACGAGTGAAAAAGGTAATTCCAAAGCTTGAGATAAACTCGAGAATTAATATTGAGATTCCACATAATCTTACCTTATTTGCATGCAATGCACCCTTAAAAATAGCCTAAAAAGAAAACAAATCATGTTGAGACGGCGTGACCGTGTTCAATAAGGAGTATGAATGTATGGTCGATGATGCAAACATGCCAACCCTAAACCTTCTCTTCCGAGATTTGTGGAGAGCTATCTCACCACAGATTTTCCTCTCTACGGTAGGATTTGATTTTCTAATATTAACACGAATATAAAGGATCCTCTATCTCTCCCGACTCCATTCCCTTAAAACAGTACCCAACAAATTATAACAAAAGCCATAACTCTCGCATCTCTCTCTCTCTCTCCCCCCTCTGGATATACCTCGTCCATTCGCTGTTTTCCACACCAATCATGGGCTTGAAAGGATTGTTCAGTCGGAGAAAATCTAAGAAATCAGGTGCTAATGTTGATTCCCCGTCTGGGTTGCCTCCGTTCGGCGGATCAAATCCTCCGTCTACAAGATTCAAACCCATAATCGAAGAACTAGAAGAAGTGTTTAAGAAATTCGACGCGAATGGAGATGGGAAGATCTCATCCTCGGAGCTGGGCTCAATCATGTCAAGCCTCGGTCACGAAACAAGCAAAGAGGAGCTGCAAGCGATGATCACAGAGTTCGACGCGGACGGTGACGGGTTCATCGATTTCGAGGAGTTCGTTGAACTGAACACCAAAGGGATCGACGCCGACGAGGCCATAGAAAATCTGAAGGACGCGTTCTCTGTCTACGACATTGACGGCAATGGGTCGATTTCAGCAGAGGAATTGCACAAAGTTTTGGGCACTCTCGGAGAGCAACATTCGATGGCGGAATGCAGGAACATGATTAGTGGAGTTGATAGCGACGGCGACGGAATGATCGATTTCGAGGAGTTCAAGGTCATGATGATGATGGGTTCAAGGTGGGATCCTATGAGCTCTGTTCGAAAAACCCAAGGCTAAGGCGGCGACTGCGGTGGTTGTGGCGGTGGTGGTAGTAACGTGCTAGTTCCTGATTAATGTTTATGGATTATGGTCAAAGATCTCACAGGGTATATTTCCCTTTAGAGTATATTTCCTTTTACAGATTTTAGTAGCTCATTTATATTTCTAAATTCTAATTGGGATCGGTCACGAATATTAATTCAATGTTTACTAACTTATAATTAAAAGTCTTATTCCGTAAATGACTTATTAATTATTTTTTGAATTGACGGATTGAAATTAGTTTACAAGTTAAAGTATAACAAGATTCTAAGTCACTGGCTAGACTTAGGATTCTTTCAGTAAGTCAAGTCTGATCCCACCCGTCATAATCTCTTACGGTGTCTCCACATTCAAATATTGTGTATAGTTCTTTATGCTTTTTTGATTAGAAAAGATATATCTCATGGTTTCTCAAAGAGCTAATTGGCTGAAAAGGAATGAGAATCTAATTCTGGATAATGCATGCTTGAGAGGAGCTTATTAGTGTTTGTCACTTTAGTTGTATGGCAATTTTGAAAGAAAAAACAGGAAAGGTGGAGCCAACGTGAGGTGTTATCGTTTTCCAGTATTGGGATAACGTGAGAACTCATAATTAGTTGGGAACATGTTCCCTTCCTAATTATAACATAGAAATTCGTTTTTATTGACTACCCCGCTACTATTTTTGTGCATGAACTTCTTCTGGACCTGATACATTAATTATTATACGAGTTAGTTATGTGGTGCTTCGCAACTCATGACTGGCAAAGTTGGTTAGGTATGGTTCAGTTTTATTGCAACCGAAATGGGAACTGTCAACTGCCAGATTTATGGCAATTATCTCATGGTTTTCTTCTTTGACTCATCCATAGCCTATTAGCGTAAATATAAGAGGCGTGACTTTCTTTAGTACTCATTCATAAATTATCTACAAGAGTGAGTTCGTTTTAATTCAAATTGTTAAAGGAATTACAATTCTAGATTGTGTTTTAAAATATTTTAAAAAAATTCGAAAGTTTTAATTTATTGTTTAAGTTTGACTT
>JAOTBA010000078.1:0-12939 GCA_025629845.1 Erythroxylum squamatum
CCCCTGTTTATTATACAATTGAAATATTTATTGATAATTTCATTAGTCAAATTTTTATAATTTAATGACAAAGTTTTGAATCTTGCTTTATATATTTTTATATTTTCCATTTGAATTTATATATGCAAATTATATAATAATATAATACAAATTAAAAGCCTTATAGATTAAGCTATCTTTAGACTACGCATGTAAGCTTCTTTTGCTTATAACTTTCTATTAATTATAATATAATAAGTAAATTAATTATATCAAAATAAACATTAATTCAAAATGACAAAAAAATAGCTAATTACTAAAATTTTTATAATTAACCGTTTCAATTTTTATTAAATGCACTGGGACTGAGACTGTGAACAAAAAAAACGTTTGAAGACCTTTTTATTTTGGTTCTGACGTGCCAAACGGCTGGTTACATAACATAACCAAACTTCGTCTTACATCTATCATGTTAAAACTTTGTCTTCTGTCGTGTTAACACTTCGTCTTACTTTTATTGTTAAACGTTTTATCGTCAACCAAACATCGTCTTATTTCTGTCGTCTTAAAACTGCATCTTTCCTATATCGTCTTAAAACTTCGTCTTACTTTTATCGTCTTAAAACTTCGTTCTATTTTTATCGTCCTAGTTTCCTTCTTAGAAACAGAATTAAAATTGGATGTCTTTAATTATTGTTATTGTAATTGATTTTTACTACTATATATATTATATCTGTATATATATTATATATATACCGTCGCTTCCTCTTACTTTTCTCTCCACACTTCGTCTCTGAGTGAAGAACGGTTCAAGGAAATCACACGGAACCTCAACATGCTTATGCTTACTAAGATTTGTTATCATCAAAAAGGAGGAGGTTGTTAAGTTAAAATAACTTTACGTAAATGATTTTGATGAACAACAAATAATAATGAAAGAAGAAAGTAAAGAGGAAGCACAAGCATATGAGACGCAAGGAACAGATAAAATCAGACGGAAATACAAAGCAATTGTCAGACGATAAACAGACAGACGGAAGCACAAAGTAAGACGCAAGGCACAAATAGAAAATAAGACGCAAGAAAACCAGACGAAAGCGCTATATCGGCATGTTTCAAAAACTGTTCGAAAAACACGTAACCATCCAGATGAGAAAATTGTATCAGAGACAAATTAAAAAGCTTATAGATTAAACTATCTTTAACATTTTATGTCGTTAAATTTATTTTTGTTTCTCAGTTCAATTTTAATTAAATGCACTGGGCATTTTTACTGCGCATTTGCGCAGAGTTAATCTACTAGTACATTTATATACGTTAATGTGATTGTCATTTGAACCATTAAAATACTCATCCGTTGATTTAAAATAATTTATCTTTATTTTTTTGAATTATAGAAATTCCCATTTCATATCATTATATTTTATTGCGTACCAACAAATTATGTCCGGCCTAATAATTTTTTTCATTGCAAGTTTTTTAAGGCGGTTCTTTAAACTCTGGCTTACCACTAGAGTTCTAATCTGTGCTTATGTCCGGCCTAATAAAATAAAGATATAAAAAATAAAACAAGATATATATTAGACTTTTATAAAGAATAAAATGAGATAAAATAAGGCTCGATTTACTCTGACACCTATAAAAAAAGTAAAATGAAACAAATCATCCTAAGTTTATTTTTCTCTTTATATATATTTTTATTTGATTTTTTTGAATTATTCTCTTAATCTTAGTATTAAGAATTAATATAATCATTAAAATTTTCAATTAATTTACAATGAAAGATTTAAGGTAATTTTTTAAATAATAAAAATATACTTTTAAAATTACATATTCATATATTATCAGGTATCTTATTATTTCGTCAGAGTGTATATGCTAAAGAGAGCCACATGAGGATATTAAGACTTGTGAAATTATTTTTAAAAAATAAAGTAATAAGAAAACAAGAAAGAGAATTTAATTGTTAAAATATTTAGAAAATGTGCACACACGTATATGGATAAATTTATTTATATTTCATCTCATGCCAATTAATGCAGTATTTTCGACTTACAGCAGGTTTTCTTTTTTTTTTTTTTTTTTACGTGCTAGATTTTTTTTTAGGAGAATTCTAATTATGTGAAGACATCTTTAAGACATTTATATTTAGATTAATTTCTACTCGAATCAAGTAAGTTTCTTACGGGAGATAAAATTTTGATCCCAAATTTTAAATAGCTACCCGTAATCTTGTTTAAGTTAGGAGAGCTCTGCAGGTTGTCTGTTGTTGAAACATATATATCAAAGTTTGAAACGGTTATTTAAAATTTGAGGTCAAAATTTTACTTCCGCAAAGACCTATCTAATTCGAGTGAGAATTAGATAGGAACGTAGATGACTTAAACGTGTTTCTTATAATTAGAGCTCGCTTAAGACGCATCGTGAGGAAAAAAAAGAAAGAAAGTTTGAAACGGTTAAGAAATGGTTATGTACGTAAACTGAAAGGGAATATCAAAACTCGAGAAAAAATTGCAAAAGCTTAAAGGGTTTTATATAAAAAAGATAAAAAAACAAGATTACAGAAAAAGACTGAAGTGAACACATACAATAGATGTACCATTGTGATGAAGCAATACAGAAGCTTGTCATTGACGTATAATAAGCCTTCCAACAGAAGTTGTTCCATACTAACAAAGCTCCTGAAGTTTCTTTGTCTTTCTTTCCGTTCTTTATACGAAACTCTAATAGTTCTTGTTGCATAATTAGAAACTGTTGATCATTAACTTATCTAGGTTCCCCATCTCTCTCAAAACCCATCAAAAGCTGATTAAAGGAATCTTTATTGGTGGGTATGGACGAGAGTAACACCAATAACGTAGCAAACAATGTGGCTCGAGCTATCTTGACCGCTCTTGACTGGAGCTCAAGCCCCGATACTCGCAAAGCAGCAGTCTCTTTCCTAGACTCTGTACTATTCTAAACTCAACTCTCCCTTCTTCTCTGTGGCTATTAACCTGTTTATTTGTTTGTTTCCAATTGGTGCTTTTGTGTTTCGTTTCATCGGTTTATCGACAGAAATTTGAATTTTGAGTGATGCGAACTGTTTGAATATAGTAAAGTTTCCATCTTTTTGTGTAAATAATGAATCGTTTGATTTGGGTTTAAGGGGTCGCTGTTCATATTGCTGAAAATTGTATTACATCAAAACTAAAATCGATTTCTGAGCCATTAGCAACAAGGTTTATTTTTCACCGTTGTTTTTTCTAGTTGTTTTATTTAGTCATCAAGAATTTAGAGTCATTGGATCAGAACTAAGTTGAGATACAGGCTTTATCAAAAGAATTACGTCTACTGGGATACTGGTTTTTTTGTGCTGCACCAAGTTCACCAGAAATTGGATATGAATTTTCAATAGGCTATTTTGGGGCTTTGAAAAACTTGACATAATGCCAACATTCGATTAACTTTCATGCCATTACTAAAGATTTTGCTTGTCTTCGGGTCAACAAACCCTGAGAAGTAGTGTCTTAAAGTCTGCTTTTGTTCTTGTCTTGAAGTGATGTATCTTGAAACTTGCTTCTATGTGAAACTATTAGCTATATTTGATTTAATGAAATTCCCTTGCTCATACCTAGTGCTATTATATTGCTTAACATGTGTATATATCTATACCTATTTTTGTGGAAACCTATAGGTCAAAACTGGAGATGTGCGAGCTTTGGCCACCACATCGTTTCTCCTTGTCAAAAGCAATTGGTCGTCCGAAATTCGGTTGCATGCTTTCAAAATGCTGCAGGTTTGAACTCATTTGCCTTTTAGCTTAGTGTGAGATTTTTTTATGCCTTTTGATAAGATGACTTAGTGATCATAGTGATTTTAGTGTACATGGCTAGAGAAAAAGTTTTGATCCTCGAGTAAGATTAACTTAAAAAAGAACTTCTTTTGAAAGTCGTTAATTGTCTAGAGACACAGTGTTAGGATGACTTAGTGATGATAGTGATAGTGTACATGGCTATAGAAAAATTTGATCCTTGAGCAATAATTACTTGAAAAAGAAACTCCTTTTGAAAGTCTTTAGTTGTCTCATCACAGATGCTGCCAAAACAAAAATGGTGCAGGCAATTGAATGGTTGTCGTTTTAGGGAGTTGATCATATTTGCTTTTATGACGTTGACATGGCAATAGTTGATATCTAAGTTTGCCATTGTCAAATTGTCTTGTTTGGTTGATATGTTGCCTTCATTTACAACCTTCCTTTGTTTATCAAATATTTTGTCAAGTAACTGTAAACTATCCCAATTGCATGTGAAATGCTTTCCTTTTAGTTCAGTTGCTGATGAAGTAAATAGGATTTGAGAATGAATTTCACAGTAATGTGGGCACGCTTTTAAGTCTTCAATTTTGTAAGTTTCATGATGTTGCACGAGAAACTTCTGAGCTGTGATTACTCTTCATTAAATTTTTGTAAATTTTTACTAATAAACTAATCTATTATCCATTTAATGGGTCTCATCCTTCAGCTTAAGTTTTTGGATTGAATGATTTCTTTACATGGTATTAAAGCCTCTTGTGGCAAAGAGGTATCAAGTTCAAATTGCACAACCCACATTTCTCATGAATTTATATTGTTGTTTTTGTTGGTGGATTTATCATATACTGTGTTTGTTCACAATTGCGTGTGAGGGGACGTGTTACAATAATATGTAATCCGTTTAATTGGCCTCTCTCATCAGCTTAAGCTTTTGGGTTGAATGGTTTCCTTACAATAACGAAGGACAATAACTCATGGTTATTGAGTTGCTTTTGGTATTTCATGGCTATATGCTCCTCATACTTAGCCTTGTTTGACAAATCTTATGATTTAGGAAATGTATGCATCACTGAAATGACGTTTAATCAATGCTTTTAACTTGATACTGTACATGATACTGTGGTGGTGTTTTCCATAGACATAATTTCTATCCTTTTGATATATTCTACTATTTGACAGTCTTATGGCTGCATGCCTCAAAAATATGTTCTTTCTTGCAGCATTTGGTCCGCTTGCGATGGGAAGAATTAAGCCCAGTAGAGCGGAGGAACTTCGCAAATGTTGCTGTAGAGTTGATGTCTGAGATTGCTAACACTCCTGAAGAATGGGCACTGAAGAGTCAGACAGCTTCCCTTGTTGCTGAGGTTCTTACCATATTGTTCTTGATGTTGTCTTTGTGCTTAATCAATTTGGTACCTACCTGTTTTCTTTTAAATAGATTGTTAGGATAGAAGGTGTAGAGTTGTGGCAACAACTGCTTCCATCTTTAGTTTCCATATCCAACCGTGGTGCCATGCAAGTAAGTTCAATGATTTTGCAACTGCATCTTTTTCCTGATTATACAGAATGGTTGAATATGGATTGTTATCTTGCCCTTGATTTTTGTTTCTTGAATTAGGCTGAGTTGGTTGCAATAATGCTGAGGTGGCTTCCTGAAGATATCACCGTTCACAATGAAGATCTGGAAGGTATATGAACTGGCCTTAGTGTACTTCTTCTCAGTTTGCACTGTGTATGTTGGGTGAGCATTGGATGTCTCAGCATGGAACTGAATATCACGAGCTTTGAGTCGAACGTAATGCTAAAAATTTTCTCTTCAGAGCCACAGCTAAGAATTATTTGTGTATGTTGACATGTTGAAGGTTTAAATCAGAAATTCAAAGGTTCTCATCTAAGTTGAGCTTTGCAATTTTTGTGTGTGACTCTTGCAGCCTGCAAGAAGTTACTGATGAATCTTTTACTGCCAGTTATATTCTGTTTCTCATCTGTATCATGCATTATTTTCAGGTGATAGGCGAAGGCTATTGTTACGGGGGCTTACTCAGTCGTTGCCAGAAATTTTACCTCTATTATACGGCGTATTTCTTGGAATTTACCTCCAATATTCCTTTCTTCATTTTTCTTTCCCTGAAACTATTCTGAGGCCTTAACTTTGGCAGTTACTGGAAAGACACTTTGGAGCTGCTGTAAACGAAGTTGGTATGCAGCAAGTAAACATTGCAAGACAGCATGCAGCTGCTGTGACAGCTATTTTAAATGCTGTTAATTCATATGCTGAGTGGCCCCCTGTTCCTGATTTAGCTAAATATGGGATAATCCATGGGTATGATAACATAATTGGACTCTAAAAATTAGGGATTTAGTATACATTTACTTTCAGGTACTTCATTTTTATGCCTGTTTATGCAGGTGCGGTTTCTTACTTTCATCTCCTGACTTCCGTCTTCATGCTTGTGAGTTTTTCAAACTTGTCTCCCCAAGGTAAGATAATATGTTTATTGTCTTACTCGCCGACATTTCTTACGACAATATTTCTCATTATTAGTGTAATTTGTGAATTGGTCATTTGCAGGAAGAGACCTGCGGATGCCTCTGCTTCTGAATTTGACTCAGTGATGAGTAGTATCTTTCAGATCTTGATGAATGTCTCCAGAGAAATTTTGTACAAATCTGGGCAAAATGCAGGGAGGGCTATAGATGAGAGTGAATCTGAGTTTGCAGAATTCATATGTGAGAGTATGGTCTCTTTGGGCTCTTCTAACTTGCAGTGCATTTCTGTTGACAGTAATATGCTTTCTCTTTATTTGCATCAGGTAATAACACTTCCTTTACCGTTCAATTAAACGGTTTCATAATAATATAGTGAATTTTTGAATGAACTCTGAACCATTTCAGATGCTGGGCTTCTTTCAACATTTTAAGTTAGCTCTTCATTATCAATCTCTTCTCTTTTGGGTGGTATGTCCAAATTTTTGCGTTTCTTGTTATAGATTAAGAGTTAAGCTTCAGCGACAAGGATCCTTATGAATGTCTTTCATATTTGTTGTCTTATTAGGCGCTAATGAGAGATTTACTGTCAAAGTCAAAGGTTACAGTTCATACAAGTGGAGAGGGATCTGCTTCCAGACAGATTGACAATGGAAAAGCAAAAATCTTGAGTATTATAAATGATGATATTTGTGGTTCAATTTTGGATGTTTCTTTCCACCGCTTGCTTAAGAAGGAAAAATTATCAACTGAGACTTCTCTTTCGGTGGAAGCATTGGAATTATGGAGTGATGATTTTGAAGGAAAGGGTGATTTTGGCCAGTATCGTTCCAAGCTGGTATGCTATACCTCATAGTAAACTTTTTTACTTCTCTATGGTTTAGAACAATACTATATTTGACAGTAAACTTTGTTTTGCTTCTTCTCTATGGATTAAGACAATTCCTTATTTTGTTGATTGTTTTCTAGCGGTTCAGTTGGGGCTCTCTGTGGTAATTTAATATTTGTCTCTACTTGTTACTTTTATTGCAAGGTTGTATGGTTTCTCTGTCCATCTTTCTTTCCTTTTCTTCTAATTAACTCTTTTTTTTTTCTGTGCAATACCTTTTAATGCAGTCTGAGCTCATAAGGTTTATTGCTTCATTTAAGCCCCTTATAGCTGCTGCTAAAGTTTCTGAAAGAATTCTATCGGTTATCCAGAGTCTATTGACTTCTCCAACATCAGTTAAGGTGCCATTACGAAATCTTCTCATCAAATTTGCTCATATATATGGCTTGCAAAATTTGAATTCTTGGTACACTTGCAATACAAGCTTCACTGTGTTTCATTAGATGTTTTTCTATGATGAAGATATCTGTTCAAACTTTCAGGACTTGGCTGTGATGGAAAGCATGCAAGTAGCTCTTGAAAATGTCGTGAATGCCATTTTTGATGGATCAAGTGAATTTGCTGGGGGTAGTTCTGAAGTTCATATTGCACTATGCAGGATATTTGAAGGTTTCTTTAGCAACATTTTTTATATAGTTTTTTGTTTATTGAACTTTTAGGTCTTAACATGACAACAAACTAAAAATAACTCTGATTTTCCCAATTGAAGGTTTACTTCAGCAACTTTTGTCTTTGAAATGGACTGAGCCAGCTCTTGTGGAAGTCCTTGGGCGCTATTTAGATGCATCGGGTCCCTTTTTGAAGTACTTCCCAGAAGCAGTTGGCAATGTTATCAACAAACTATTTGAGCTCTTGACTTCACTTCCCTTTGTTGTAGAGGTTTTATTTAATGTTGAACTGCTTATTACACCCGCAGCTAACATTTCTTCTAATGGACCAGAATAGACATGATGCTTGTATTTGGGCAGGATCCTTCAACAAGTAGTGCAAGGCTTGCAAGGTTGCATATATGTACATCGTTTATTCGAATAGCCAAAGCTGCTGATAAAAGTATTCTGCCTCACATGAAGGTGACCTGTTCATCTTCTCTTGTTTATATTTCTGTTCCACTTGGCTGACAAAATCATATCAAGCATTGACTAACTGGTTAATGAATTTACTTTGTAGCTATCAGAGGATTAAGATGGAGCAAATTTTCTATGTAGGAATTTATTCCATTAAACTGAAAGAGATAAAAAGTCTTTTGGCATATCCTTTGACATTTAATGAACTCTTGCAGACGAGAACTTAAGCTACTAAACAATTATGCTTTATTGAGGTTTGCAGCCCATGTTCACAGTCCATAGAAAGAGACTGAATAACGTTCCTTGGAAATCATAGCATCTTCTTTTAATTGGTTAATAGCAACATATGTTTCTTTTATTGATTAATGCATGTAATTATAAGCTTTATCTAAGATCATTTAGAACTTGCACAAATAAAGTTCCTAAAAGCATAGGAATAACTGAAGTTGACATTTCCTTTCTGTTTCAATGTAGGGTATAGCTGACACCATGGCTTATATGCAAAGGGAAGGTTGTTTACGTCGGAGTGAGCATAATCTTCTTGGTGAAGCATTTCTTGTTATGGCTTCCACTGCTGGGTAATTTCTTGCTTACAATGACCATATGATTTTTTTTTTCATCTCTATGAAGTACCCAATTTCAATACTCGCAAGTTCCTTAATTGGATGCAGGATTCAACAACAGCAAGAAGTGTTGGCCTGGTTGCTTGAACCTTTGAGTCAACAGTGGACACAGCCAGGGTGGCAGACTAATTATTTGTCTGAACCATTTGGTGTTGTTCATTTGTTCTCTGACACAACATTTATGTGGTCCCTTTTTCACATTGTGACATTCTTTGAGAAGGCACTCAAGAGAAGTGGAGTTAAGAGAAGCAATATGAATCTACATCACAGCTTTACAGAAAGTACTTTGCATCCAATGGCTTCTCATTTGTCCTGGATGCTGCCTCCTCTGCTGAAAGTATGTACTTTTGGTAGTATTATTTCTCAGTATTAGGCTTTAAAAGTAATTAGTAGTTCAAAGTTAACAGTTGCATGTGAATTTTCAGTTGCTCCGTTCTATACATTCGCTATGGTCTCCAACCATAATGCAAGCACTTCCTGACGAGGTTAAAGCTGCTCTGACCATGAGTGATGTTGAGCGATATAGCTTTCTTGGGGAAGGAAATCCTAAAATGTCAAAGAGTGGTTTAACTTTCGCAGATGGATCTCAAATTGACTTGACTAAGGAAGGGCATGTAGAAACAAGTGAGTCTGATATTCGAAATTGGTTAAAAGGTCTTCGAGACAGTGGGTAAGTATGGCTGCTTCTGCAGTGATTTTAACTTTATGATATGAATTTTCCAATGTCATTTTTCGTATTCTTTTCCTTGGAATTATTGCTATGGGAGGAAAACTGATGTTGATCAAGGATACAGCTGTTTTTATTCTGGAGCCTCTATTAATTCTCTTTATTATTTTGGTAGGTCTAACTTGCTTGTCATGGATGAAATATATTAGCTGAATTCCTCTTTCCACAGGGATTCTGAAATCATGTGTTTTTGTGAAGTGAAGCTTTCAAAATGGATATCATTGCTGTAAAATAATTACCTTTTCTGTTAATTAGTCATGTTTCTTACATCTCTCTGTATATATACTTGTATGTGTGCTTGCAGCTGGTTTGATGGTTACAAGCTTGTCCTTTAATGCAATGGCTATTGTTACTTGTCATCTTGAGCATAATCCTCGTGCATATTCCATAATTCTAGGTACAATGTCTTAGGTCTCTCTACAACTATTGGGGATACAGTTTTTAAATGTCTGGATAGTCAATCTGTTAGCATGGCACTTATGGAAAACATACAGTCAATGGACTTCAGGCACATAAAACAGCTTGTTCATTCAATTCTGATACATTTGGTAAAATCTTGTCCACCGGAAATGTGGGACATTTGGCTGGAAAAGCTCCTATCTCCATTGTTCTTGCATGTGCAGCAAGCTCTTAGCTTCTCTTGGTCCAGTCTTCTGTACGAAGGTAAGGCAAAGGTTCCAGATTTAAATGGCATTGTTGTGGGATCAGATTTGAAGGTGGAAGTAATGGAGGAGAGACTGCTTCGAGATCTAACTCGTGAGATATGTTTACTCCTCTCAACAATAGCTTCGCCAGCATTGAATACTGGACTTCCTTCTCTAGAACAATCGGGGCATGCAAACCGTATGGACATTGGTTCCTTAAAGGATTTGGATTCACTTGCATCAAAGTCTATGGTTGGGTATGCATACAATAAATTAGCAATGCCTGCAAATATCTGGAAATGTTTGTAGTTGCTTTTCTTTTTGAGGTGTAACATTTCTCAGTTTAATTGGTACACAGATATATTTTGAAGCACCAAAGCTTGGCTCTTCCAGCTTTACAGATTTGTTTAGAAGCCTTCACATGGACCGATGGTGAAGCTGTCACAAAAGTTTCTTTCTTCTGCTCCACTGTGGTTCTTTTGGCAATAACAACAAATCATATTCAACTCTGTCATTTTGTTTCTAAAGATCTCTTCTCAGCAATTATCAAGGGTTTGGCACTCGAGTCAAATGCTTTTATCAGTGCAGATCTGGTTGGTCTCTGTCGAGAAATCTTCATGTATCTTTGTGACAGAGATCAAGCCCCAAGACAGGTAAATTCTTATGCCATGTAGTTAATCAAGTTTTGGTGCAAACTAGGTTTGAACGAAAATTTTCATCTGATTCAAGTTTCCAAATAACTGACTCTAGAATGTCTTTATCTCTCAGGTTCTACTCTCTCTCCCTTGTATTACACCCCAAGATTTGGCTGCTTTCGAAGAAGCTTTAGGAAAGACATCTAGTCCAAAGGAACAAAAACAACTTATGAGAAGCTTGCTTTTGTTAGCTACTGGAAACCAGTTGAAGGCACTCGCTGCTCAGAAAAGTGTAAATATAATAACAAATGTCACAGGTGAGCCCTCTGGACGGAGTATAATTGCCTAATCTATTTATCCCTCTTGTCCTTCCAAGAGCATCTAGGCTCTCGTTCGTATCACTTTATTGCTTTTATGTTGAGCAATCTGCGTTCTAATATAGTTTCAAGAGGAAGAATAGGAGATATGCCACTATGTCTTGTAGTATACGGTTATATTTTTTTGGAGATAGTCCTTGAAAGAGTAATGTGATCACAAGTTTTATTCTACTTTCAGCAAGGCCGCGGGACTCGGACTCGGTTGTTGCTCCAGAAACAAGAACTGATGATGGGGAACCCGTGGGCTTAGCGGCCATATTGTGATATTGCAGAGTCTGTGTACAGGAAACAAGTTTTCACTTAACAAGCATACTGAGGTAGAAGATTCAAAAAAGAGCAGCTTACGTGTGCGTGTCTTTGTAGAGATGGTGTCACTGATTATTGGTGGTATACAACTTTGAAGAATGTTTAGCATGTTGAGGCATCCCGATTTTCGTCCGCTTCTGGAATGTTGTCTAATATTATGTACCATCTAGTGGAATTTGTTCTTCTTTGGCAGATAGTAACCATACTTCCTCACCTGTATTCTCATTTGTTTAGGAAATTTTAAATGCAGGTGAAATGATAGGATCAAAACATACTTGTATCATTGAACAATTGATTAAAAATCACTTACGGAAATGAATCAAGAGTAGCTTTAGATTTTTGTTCATCCCTTGCTGTAATAATATTTTGGGGTTTGCAGCTATAACCTGGTATATGTACTATACGACCATTAACTAAAATGTATCAACCTTTCCTATCTGATAGAAAAGGATCTTATAATCTTGAATCGATCTTTCCTGGATTGCAAATCCCAAGTTTGCCTATGAAGAGTTGATCTAATTATATTAATGTCTATAATTGATTTTAGGATAAAAAATTTGCAGAATCTTCATAGAATAAGACTTATTGAATTTCTTCTATTAGTTTTCTCTTATTTCAATTTTTTTATCAAATCCTTATTTTTTTGGTAAATCATATCTTATATCTGTTCGATTGTGATTTTTAATATTAACTTATCATGTGTGTTTATCTATTATTTTCCATTCACATGATAAAGTTAATTGGTCAAGAAAATGATTTTACAGTTCTTATACTTGTTTAATATCTCATGCATTTTGCAGTTTTTCTACGTGTTTAATATCTCATGCAACTTACATATTATGAGAGCACATTATCATACATTTGTTAGAAATTTATGACATTTCAACTAATGAATTGATTCTTAAATGAATTTGGTACATTATACTTTATATCATTTATTGCATGATCATTCACATTATACAAATACTTTGTATTGTACTGCGAAGGTATGCCCTTGTAATTATTCTCATTTCTTGATCTTTTGAATCAAGTTAACTTGCTTTTTAAAAACGTTTCTTTATTTCAAATCATTCATGATTTTCTTGTAAAATTCTAAGATAACAAAAATTAATTTAATTCTTTGGAGTGAAAAGGGGGCTGAAAGCCCAAATTAAGGTCAAACTTTTTAGGATTTGATCAATTTAAGACCAAACTTTTTAAGTTGCTCAATAAAGGTCTAAACATCCACGAGTATACTCAATTTTAGTTTTAGGCTTGTTTAGACAAAAATTATGAAGTGTCATACACGAGTCGTTATTCATAGGCCAGTTGGTTTTAAATTCCACGTTAAAAACACATGTGGCTTACGTGGATTTTTAGAAAACAAGGACATAAATAAAATCATTTAAATTTTGTAGCAGAAACCCTAAATTAAC
>JAOTBA010000079.1:0-10018 GCA_025629845.1 Erythroxylum squamatum
GAGTAAAAGCTTGGAATGTTGACATCTTGCTATGATTTTTGAAAGTCACTCATCTTTGCTTGTGATTATATATTCTTGAAACATATGAGAATTTAGTAAATATTTCGGGTCTTTGAGCTTAATTTGGATGTTTTGCCCTAGGACGGAAAAAAGCTAAGTGTGAAAAAATTTGATATGTGTTTAATTGTTAATATATTTAACTATTTACACTTAGCGATTAATAATACGAAAATGCTTAAGATACTTACTTTATTTCATATATGATTTTAGGTACAATTTGGAAGCAAAGAAATTAAAGTGAGTCGAAAGCACTACACATGGGTCATTTTCTGAAGATTAATTTTTACTTGTCTTCGTTAAGCAAGAAGAAGAAAATTAAAAGACAAGAAGGAGAACACAAAAGAAGACAACCAAGAAGCTGCCAAATAAAATAACACAGCAGCTGGAAAAAAAAAAGATAGTGCAACACAAACAAAACGATGAGAAGCAACTGGAGAAGCTGGAAGACCAAAACGGCAATGCTGCATGGTGAGATATGCGTTTCACGCAGGCGTCCTGTGGAAACGCAGACAACTCCTACGTTTTGGTAAATTGGTGCTGAAAGGCGTGAACAGTTGGGGGTGGATGAAAACCCCCAACTTAAATTGTCAAATCAGCAACAGTAGTGGGTGTGAGGAGTGCAGCGTAGTCGAGGAGGCGCAGCAGGTGGTTGGTGGCTTGGAGCTGCGGTGGCTTGGCTGAGTTGCGTGAGAGCAGACGAGGAGCTTGCGAACTGGGAGAAGGTTTTGTGCGTGAACAGTGGCGTGAAGAATTTAAAGAGCAACAGTGAGAGGATGGGTTGGTGGAGAAAAGGTTGCGGCTAGGTTGAGAGAAGAGAAGGGTCTTCGACTGGAGATTCAATGGGGTTGAAGTATTTTTCTGGGAAAAACTCATCAAGAGCTAGACGTCTCGACACCTGTTCGGAGGTGACATCGACACCGATGACCCGGGTTAAGTATTTTTTAATTATTTTGGTGTTTCTTTCTCTTATTAAAAATTGATTGTGTTATCCTATATTAATTGATTTGAGTTTTGTGTATGCATAATCGGATTTTCGTTACTGTTCGGTTATTTGTGTATGAACTCATTAGGTACTGTGAGATGATGAATTTAATGCGTTCATTGAATCGTTAATTGCAAACCCATTGCTAGAATTTCGATATAATCCGTAATTGTTATGTTGAAATTTGTGTATAGCGACTAATGATTCGTAATCATTAGGAATAATATAACCTAGGTTAAATGACGCATCGTATGTAGTTGTTGCCTTGATTAATCAGTTTTTGTAATTCCTAACGTTACTACCTAATTAAATCTAGAGATCGTATCCTTGGTTGTTCGGTAGTTAGGTTTAATTAACGAGCGTATCTTGATTAAACAAAATTTAAGGAAAAACTCAGGTTAATTATTAACCAATGATTAATAGTTGCTAGGAGAGGTTAAAGAACAACAAATTAATGAAATATGCTTAATTTGGGTGTAGGCTAAGATTGAACCAAAGAACCGAGTCCTTATCGGATTCCCCACTTTTATCATTTTTTGCATGTTTTCTTTAATTTGTTTTTATTAGTTAGTTTCATTTTATTTTTTCTTTTAAAAATCCAAAACTCCCCATTAAGTCTAAATACAGGTTAATTTCATTTCATAAACTTTACACATACTCTCTGTGGGATCAACTTAGACTCACCACTACTATAGTAGTAGGTTTAGTTATTTTATTTTGACTAGCGTAACGACGCGCGGTCAACTAATAATATACTTAATATTAGTATATAGTACTTAATGATAATAAAATGATAATTAATATGCAATTCACGATTGTGACTATATCTATATCTTTAACATTAATAAATAATACTTAATGGTAATTAACAATTAATAATGCACGGTTGTGACTAATATATATATACTTAATATCAGTATATAGTACTTAATAATATCACAGTTAATAATTAATAATTAATATAAGTCACAAAGCTTGGACAATAATGAGTAATGAAAAAGTGTGGTTGTCAAGTGCATGGAATAGTTACAGTAAGTAATAACAGTTACACATAAAAGAAATAAAAGTTAGAAGTAACGACTATGACTAATAAGTCCTAGGTGTGACGATGAGTGAAAAGCGTAAAGAACGAGAGGCATTGGATAAGACAAAAGGTGAGATGCAAATGCGTAGTCGTCCATCCCATTCGTCTTTAGTATATATATACTTAACAAATTCTACTCCAATTTGAACACGTAATTTCAATCCAACTTTACATTTAGTTGATATTATACATATTGAATTATATTGTCAAATTATGCATGTTTTCAATACATTTTTTACTTATCTTAACGTTATACAATACAGGATGTAATTATACATCGATTATTGTTTATTATAAGTCATTTATTGTTGTGAAAAACTCTTAAATATAATCGAAAAACATATTTGTATTTCTGATTTTATAAAATTATGATTCAACATCACATCGTCATGGAGTACTATTTAAACTTGGACTTGTAACTTTGTTGATTTTAAAGTATATATATCTTTACGATTAAACTCAATTATGAATTCTTTCCAAAGGAAAAAAAAAGATATACAGAAGCTCTACTTTTAGTATAAGCCAACAAAAGAGTATAATGGAATAAATTTGTCTTTATACCATAATATTATATGAATAAATCTATTATCGCATCAACAATATATTGTTATATATTCAATTTATATTGTTTAATTACTGGAATATTCAATAAAATGTAAATTTTAAGTTAAAAATATGTCACCAAAGAAAAAAAGAATATGATGCGACCAAGGTTAAGGTTACCACGATTTGGAGTCAGTTACTCTCCAAGTAAAGCATCATATTCTGTAGTTGCTATAGAATCAAATGTTGTATCTCCAGCTGCTATACATCCATATGAGGCATCACCTTCTGTACCTGTTGTTACATCATCTAACAGCCCTATACCATCCAGCAGCTTGGAGCTAAGGAAGTAGACGGAAGAACTTACATCACAATTGTCAACAATCTTTGAGTGAAAATACATGCATGATAACACCATAAGTTTATACTGAAGTTATATGTTTTAATTTAAAAATGATATAAAATTACTTATATATTAGGTTGGTTCCATCTAGAAGGTGATCAAAAAACAAGACGCCCAAATTCAAGGAGAAGATTGATCTTGAGGATTATACGTGTAAGAATATCTATCAGGCGACAAAGGATTTTTATTATCAGGAGTTTGAGATACAAAAAATATATTCTTTTGTATTTTTATCTAGTTAATTTTATACATTGATTAGATAAATATAGGTTATAAGTGCTTATAATGTGTTTTTCTTTTTTTTTAGAAGGAATTTTTTAAGATTCCAAATTTGATGCGGTAATTTATAAAGTATGGGATAGGCGAGTTAGTAATGTGATAGAGACTTTTTTGGTGTACTACACAAGACTGATATACAACCCTCTTATATATCTGAAGAAAATTGGAGTCGTTGACAGCAGTATTCGACATCCCTTGAGGCAACGTCCATTTCACAACGCAATTTTACAAAAAGACTTGGAGGACCAGAGGGAGAGAGTTTTCTCGTACACACTGAAGAATCTATTACCCACCAGAAACATGTAGAAAAACTTGTAAGTACCTACGCTTTATATTTATATTCTGATTTTTTGTTACTTTGTTGCATTTCAATTTAATTTGAGGTGTGAATTTTGGAATGAAAATATATGTGTATTATGAAGATTGATAATGTTATAAATGTCCAGTGCCATATATGGTTGTGTTGTTGAGTTAATTTTTTTGTTCAACAGAAGGTAAATATCATAAAAATAGAAGAAACTTTGTCGAAATTTTTGAAAATTATAGTTAAATTATAACATTTTATTTTGATGTAAGAATAATCAAGCTTACATCCGGTTAGTTCTTTTTGTACACCTACGTTAAAAAGTATGATGGTGTGACATTAGTCAAAACCGACGTTGAGAAATTAAAGGGCAAAGAATATGGCTAGTCAAAGCTGGTATAGGTGTCTCGTGTACCTTAAAACAAGTGTTGCTTGAAATAAAGCTTCTTTGGTCTTCCACTAAACATAACATCAGGGATGGGGGACAAAAAAAAAAACCTTCTTCTAGTTTGCTCATTGGCACGATAGGGCCCCACGATACAAATTAGAAGATTTCAATTTACTCAAGTCTATCATACCAACATATATTAGCTTGTGTGCTTTTATCAAAAATAATGATAGACTTAGCCAATTTATTCCTTCAGAGGATTCAGAGAAATAATTGGGCATGTACCTTAATAATCTCCAAATTCTACTAGAACTGATAACGTTTAGGCTGTTTTTAGTTGAGAGTTTATTAATGGAATGGAACATAATATAATATTATTTTATCGTTTAGGAGAAGAGTTTATAATGAGATGGAATATTAAATATCATTTCATTTTAAACAGTAAAAATGAGAAACCTCCGATTTGGAGAGTTTATGATAGACTGTAAAATGATAAATAACTTTTCACTATATTACATTATAAACCCTTCTTCTAAACAATATTTCATTATATTATATTATGAACCATTACATCCCTCTTAAACAACAATTTTCTAATATTATATCTATTTACATTTTATTCTATTATAAATCATTTCAATCTACTAAAAACCTTACGTCCAACTAATCATAACCTTATTGGCTGCATAACAAAGAGTTGAAGTTTTCAATAGCTTTATGTAAAGAACCCATCCTGGGGCCTCAAACCAGACAACCATGGAGCGAATTGGTAAGGGATTCATTTTATGGCTTACAGTTAATAATAAACTTAGCACTAAAAACTCACTGAAGTTGCCAGTATTAGACATAAGATGTGTGCTTTGTTTTACATAAATGAAGACCTTGATCATCTCTACTTGGGATGCAAATGCTCCTTAGTCTTATAGACCAACATTCTTTGTCGTACAAATATATATATATACAGTATATTGGGTTGTAATTTTAATTGATTATGTATTATTCAAGTGTTTTTATAATTTTTTTAAATTGTTAGCCCAAAATTTCGAGAGATAAGCATGTTTTTTTATAACAAATATTCTATAAATTCATTAAAATGTATTCTAAATACTTTGAAAATGTGAATTAAGGGGGTAAGAAAGTCTTATCTCAATTTTAAAGAAGAGACATTGAAGACCTAAAACATTTAGCTAAGAAGAGACATTTCAAATTGCAAACTTTTGTCATCCTTCATATTTAACTCGTTTAAAGTTAACTTCTTCATTACAACATTCACTATCAACACTAATCTTGATTAATGTATTGATTTACAATTTGGCAAAACATTAGAATCTACCCTTAATGTTTTGATGAAAATTTAAATATTTAGACATTAGTAAATTAACCTCAACATTATCCTACAAGAGGACTTAGTTATAGTGTAAAAACCCTTAGAGGCACATTATTAAGTTCTAATAGCGTATGTAACATTTTATCATGTTAAAGAGTAATTTTTAAGTGTTTCATAATAAGAAGATCCAATATGTTGTTAAGACATTAAAAACGTTCAGAACTTATCCATATTTTTATAAGTAAAAGGTAACCTAAACTCATCTGAAGAAAGATTCACAATGTTATGAGGAGGATAAGTAACATAATGGAAGTTGTAAATTATTCACTGAAGTGGGTTTCTTTTCTACTTTTAGTATGGAATTATCTTACCCACAATATAGTCGACGTCTTGCTACATATAAAATACAACCATATGGTCTTAAAATGGAGATAGGGTAACTGTCTTCTTATTTCTTAGTCTTTTTGCTACATTTTTATATTGTAAACTGAACAACACTTGGTTGTGAATTGCAACAGCGTTCCTGATATTATTTCACAAGCCGTTGCAGGTATAATTCTAGTTATAATATATAGGACCGATTGCAGTTCTAGATACGGTGCAGATGCCAATTGCCTTGCATCCATAATGTCCTTCCATGTGCCCATTCTATATAACGTTCAATGCTCCAAGTGAAAGATAAGGAAGCAAAAGGCTTGTGACTGGCGAGAATACTATTATGCAGTTGCCCGAATACATATACAGATCTCAATCTTAGATCACATAGCACGAAATGAGGACTATTAGGGGACTATATTTGCATAGAAATATTATGCACAATTTGGGGACCGAAGCAGTAACCTTCAAGGACGTGTATTCTGGACATTACAACACAGTTTAACACACATCAATATGGGGGACAAAGAGAATTCAGGCAATTATGTTTCTCTGTCAGAATGGGGACAAAAGTTCATAACGTTGACAACTTACCGATAGGACTTAAAACCTTCATATAAGTCAACTCCTGCATATTTGTTCCCTGGCTACATTCTCTCATACCTGCTTTCTGTCCTATCAATAGCAAAAACATGTCTTTCAAATGTTACAAAGGAGAATTGTATGGACAGGACAGCAAGCAATTTTCAGTCTGAACCTCAAGTAGAATATTTCCAGCAGCTTATGGCTCTACTCCTTTTTGTTTTTCATTTTAACTTCGTATTTTCCTTCTTCCATTTTTTCTTTAATAAATAGGAGACCAAGTGACATCCATCGAAGAACATCTCTCCCAAATTTTCTCTAAAGCCTATATGATAGCTTGTAGTCAACAATAGCTAACTCCATAATCAGGGAGGGCGATTGTCATGAAAATGCCTGGACATCATTGATGCTTATATCCTTGTCAAATTTTATTTGCTGGAAGTATTACTGTTTAAAGAAATGTGACAAACAAACACGGCACTTTGTTCTTTCTTTCAATGTTCTCAAGTAAATTTCCTGCTAAACTCCTGCCTGTAAGTACCTATAGTAGGTAGAGATAGAGATCCTACATGTTCCCCATAACAATTTAGAATGATTTGCAGTAAGTCAGTTTTGGTTTTACTATATCAAATCTGCAACTAGTTAAATCCACCAAAAGATCTGAAAATGAAGTTAATATAAAAACATTTAGACTTGCCTGCTGCCTCTCTTCAATAGAACTAGATAGATAGGATCTTGGGAAGTAAGCTTCAACAGCTGTCTCACAATGTATACGCAAGTAGTAAGGCTGAAAGAATAAAGGAATATAGATGAGAAATTACTAATATCATAAGCTGTTAAGGTACTAACGAGGAAGATAGATGTCTGTTAAAGGTTGAGAACCAAAGTGAATGCAAGATATTACCAAAGTATGTATTGCCAATCACAGTTTAGTTTACACAAGTATTGACATTCTTGTTCCTTGAGCTTGATGAAAGTCTTAGATATATCCTAAAAGAATGTACAACTCACAGAGAAATGTCAATGTTACTTGCAAATTACACTAATGGCCATGTTCAGTGCCAATGTAAGAAGACATTGGACATAAAATCATACTACATAAACAAAAGTGTTATGCAATTAAAATTTAACACAAAAGGGGGTTAACTTCTTCCCATGCACACATATGCAGCTCTTAGTTCAATTATTTGACAAGGTATTTAGTCAATAAAATTTAATGGAATGGTGTTGAAAATTTAATTAAATTGATAATATAATGTAAAATTATGATGAGATAATCCATGTAAGTGTTAATGCAATGCTAAACGGTATGTGTGTAATGCAATTCCATCACATTACAATCTTTATGAGCAAAACTAAACACAATAATAAACGGTATAATGTGGTCAACACCACATTACACCTATTATTACATTGCACCAGAAATAATGTCCTCCACATTGATCACAAGATAAATAGAAAGTATGGAACATGAGAACCAAGAGTATGGATGACATTACCTGCCAAAACATATAAAAAAGATTATCCAGATTGCTGCACTAAACCAAGTAGACTCCTTGTAGGTCACCCAAACCTAGAGACAAGAACAAGATGAAATTAGATTTTAATATTCTTTATTCCTTTTCGGGCAAGTGTTTTCCTTTAGTTAGCAAATAAAAGGAGTCAAGCCAGGCCTGCGGTCTCTCACAAGCCATCAGAGTCAAAGTAAGAGTATGCACAAGAGTATCTTAGAGTTTCATATGATTTCTAGATAAAACAGCATTTCGCTAAACAGATAAATGTAACTTCTGATGGGAGTTTGAATATTAATAAGGCACATTAAGATTTTAGGCGTTTCCATCTCATGTACTTAAAGAATAAGTTTCTTGATCTTATTCAATCATTTGTATATTTTTGAGCTCAAGAACAGTCCTCCTTGCTTTTCACTATCTACAAGCTAACGCAACTCTTATGACTTGAAGAAAATAAACTCTGGATGTGACTAAAGTAAGTTGCCTAGATGCGTTTACAAAAGATCCCATCACAATACAACTGCTCATTTGTGACTAAAACTTCTATCACAACATCAGTCACAGTGAAGTTCACAAATCAACAAACTAGATAAAAATAAGTACTTTAAATTGAAACTGTAGCTAGAAAGAAACAGAAGATAGTTTACACATACCGAAAGAGCCAATACATTGATATAGAAGTCTATCAATGTAGCATCCATCCACCTACAAATATCTCAGTGACATGTTAGTATGGTTGTCAAATTACAGACAAGTAAGATTAGCATGTGCATGATAGACATGCAAGAAATGATAGCTCTCTTTCATCAACTAGGATTCTGACAGAGGATGTGAGATAAGAGATGTGGCTAAAGAAAGCAAACAAACCAATAAAATATATCTAAATAACCATGGGAATTAGCATGGGCTCAAACTGTTCTTACTATAGCTAAGCTTGGGACAGTTAGGGTAAAAATGACATTTTGCTATACCAAACAAACTCATAGTCACCTTAAACAAATAGATTACTTAATTTCTACCTGTTCATAAGATTTTAGAATTCAACTTTTGCAAGATCATTAGACCCACTTAACAAAATTTGGCAAACACTTAGGACAATCACCTTTATCACAATGCAATTCATCAAGGTAACAGGAAAAGAGAAAAAGAAGAAAGAATACAGTGGTAAAAGAAGTACATGATAGATGGTAAAAGAAGTACATGATAGACCAATGTTACCTTTTTTCTCAATGAGATGTATGGATTCTGATTGCTAGTTATTTACCACCGTGAGAACAATTTAACCATAACATGGTCTTAGAAATGATATTTCACTTAACTTATGAAAAAAAGGTAAAAAAGAAAACAGAAAGAAAAGAAAAGGAAACATAGAGTCTTACGGATTTAGTAGCTCTTTGCGGAAAGGAGAACCATCAGTTACAATAGTGTAAACCAAAGTTCCCAGCGTCAAAAAACCCAAGATAGTGAAGATGACTCTTACAATTACCACAGGGGAATGCTTCACCTTTTGTTCTGCACCATCTCTTAAAGATACAGAATATCCAATTCATGAAATAAGTTTAGAAAGAGAGGATGCAAGAGGTCTAAAATGTAGAAGAGCTTTAAAGTAAAGAATTTTCTAAACGAATATGAAGGAAAGGACCAAAGCAATCCAAAAGAGTAGTTCATAATGATCATTCCAGCATGACTACAGGTAAGGTCAACAAAGATTCTTTAACCAACCTTCAATTTTTCATAATCATTTGTTAGTGATTGAAATATAGATGGCCATAAATCTTAATAAACAATTTATATATGTTTAAGACATCTGTGCTTCAGAATGTATTGATTGGTCATTTTTCCTTGGTTGTGGTCCATGATCTTCCGGCTGCATACAGATGGGTTGAGATATATAATTGAGCAACACACTTACACAAGAAACTATTACTGATGAATTTAAACCAATGAATCGTATCGTCTTTATAAGAAGATAAGTACTTCAGTCATGTTTTAAATATATACTTGTAAATCTGGTGCAATATTGCAAACGTGAAGTTTTTGAAGTATACTTTAACCTGATAGGAAACTCGATAGAGATTGTATAGCTATTAGTATATTGATAGAAAAAATAGGAAATAGCAACTGGAGCAAGCTCCCCCTCCTGGATTATCCAGGCCAATACAATCTGTATTTTCTAGAAT
>JAOTBA010000080.1:0-16008 GCA_025629845.1 Erythroxylum squamatum
TTTTCTGAGGACTGGACGTAGCCCACGGTTTGGGGTGAACCAGTATAAAATTACTGTGTCGAAACTTTCTAAACTCTTACTCTTACTTACGTATATTTTTGATTTCACATTTACAAGTGTTGTAGTAAATCTGAATTAACCAAGTCAGTTTTGTTTAAAGAAGGGTTAAACGAAAAGATTACACAATTCAACCCCCTTCTTGTGTGTTGATTATCATTGTACTAATTTGTGATTCACTTCACCTTAAATTTTAAAGATTCTATGACTTATACAGTCAGACTTACACGGTCATGTAGCTGACTGTGTAAGTCTACATGGGCATGTAACTCTCTATGAACGTGTGAAAAATTTTTAGAAGATCCAAAATGTACACGCCCGTGTCAGAGACTGTGTAAGTCTTTATGATCGTGGATACAATAAAAATTAGCTAGAAAAAGTTAAAAATTGATCATTTAAAGTTACAAAATGCATACTATAAACACGACAAATAGGCAATATTAACTCAGGATTCTTTATGTCCTAACATAAAACATATTAAATCTCAATAAAATCCTATGCTAAAATCAAAATAGAAACAAAATGAAATAGAATTAAAAATGAAACCTATCCTAATTCTTGGGTTGCGTCCTAAGTAGCGTTTGTTTAACATCTTTAGATTGACGTATCTTTCATGTTTAACATCAACCTGGGTCGAAAATTAGTGGCTTGCATTCGTTTATTTCTACACATAGCGGTTTAGTAGCTTTTGAATAAGCCACATGTTGTATGATAATAATAAGGACATAATTTATCAAATTAATAAATCCAAATGGTTTCATTAATGCCTTTATAAAAACTGTCAATAAAATAAGGAATAATAAAACTTCTTGAATCTTCGGTTGACTGAAATAGTTTGGCTTATGGAAAGGTGTTTGCTCTTTTTCTTCCGTAATCCCCTTTTTCCACTCTTCTACTTTTTCTTCTTAAATATAGGCTTCCCTCTCTTCTTCAACCTTTAATTCCTAAGTTATCTATTCTTCTTTCTCTTCTTAAATTGCAACTTCATTCATGAAATCAACTTTTGTTCCCTCTTTATTTTAAGGCATTAATAGGCTCCAATAACATGTTATATCCAACTCAGTGTCTTCGAATGAAGAAAAACTCTCTTTTAATATATGGTGCCTAGCCCCACCTTTAGCAAGGTCTTCCATTAAAGATTTAGCTAAAGCGTAATTGTTCCATTGATCAGTGTAAGAGTTACTCCTCTCTAAATTATCAATATGCTCAAATGGTGTATTCTAAGGCCAATTTTGCATACAATATGGATGCTGTCACATATAACTTGGTGCCTAAAATTCAAAATTGTAATGGTTACCTCACAAATGTCATAACACAATATAAATATCGATTATGCTTACGTGTTACTTGGAATACTCCCTACATTCCTTATTAACAATGCATTGGAAAGTTTCCCAACTTAATCCTCCAAGTTATGAAGAGAAGAGGAGTGGTTCTTCATTATTTGGTCAAATTTGACTTCCATCCTCTTCTAACTTTCATCTTGGCTGTTGAACTTGGAGCTTAGCACATCCATTAACTTGTCTAATTTGGAATCTAAGGATCCCAACCTATCCTGCTGAAAACTTGGTGGACTTTATGCTCTTATGTTATTTCCTACATTGTTAATATAAGAATAATTTGAGTAGTTCTGCCACGCAAGATTATATATGTTAAAGTAACTCACATCCATGTCATATTGCCTCACTGGGTTAGAAGAAAAGGCCTAAAAGTTGCTCAATTACTCCTTGTTATTCTTGTGGTCATGCACCTACAATCACACAATAAAAGTATTACATTCTTAAAATAAAAAAAATTCAAATAGAATAACATGCAAAAATTTTAATTCCCCGGCAACAACGCTAAAAACTTGTTCCTTAGTAGTATGGCATAAAATAGAAGGGTATTATGATTTTATCTTATCTATCAGGGGCCTGTTTTAGCGTCACAAACTTTTTTGTTTTCATACTGGAGGGCTCTTAATACTATTGAAGTTATGAAAGAATACAAAAAATCAAGATTTTATTATTGTTATTATTATTATTATTATTATTATTTCAAATAAATCTTTATTGGTTCTACCTGCTATTTTTAATGAAGAGAATGAATCTTTTTATCGACAGATAAGAAAAAAAATGGTTTTTGATCTCCTGCGGGAATGATTTGGAAGATTCGAAACAAAAAAGAATAGTATTTGTTAGCAACAACATAATGGAGGCAATCAATCAATATGGATTGATCCGAAATCTTAATCAAATCCAATATAGCACCTATAGGTACATAAGAAATGTATTGAATCAATTCTTCTTAATGAATAGATCCGATCTCAACTTCGAATATGGAATTCAAAGGGATTTTCAATGTATGCAATACTGCAAATATACATATTGTATATTTTAGTGCACAACATATTATTCCTACGAGAATTGGATTAGTCACCTAACAATTTGAATGGACTTTGTTTAAGGTAATAAAAGATTGACTTAAAAATTAAAATAAATTGACTAAAATTAAAATAAACTAATAAAACTGAACAACTGAACCAGTAAAGAAAGTAATAAGAGTGAAGTTATTCAATAATGGAAACTTAGGGGTTATTATATCCTTGTTTTGTTTTCCTTTTGTCTTATTAATTCAGTTATGCTTAATCCTAGATATCCAATGCTTTTGATTTCCCTCTCTCAAGATCTAACCAAGTAATCCCAATTGAAATAGATAACAGTTGAGTTGAAATCTTTTGATTCTCAAAACTACTCCTAACTATTCAATCAGATTTGAAGAAATCCTATCAATAATTAACTAGAAATTAAGATCTCTCTTCAATTGCTTATTAACCTAATATTTTTAAGTCTATTAAGGTACCAACTCTCGTTGTTCAACTTAACACCGATAACTTTGATTCAATCTCTCGATTTCTTATCACATATGAATTCAAAAAATGCCACAAAGCAATACTATATTGAATTCAATAGGATAAAATTTAAATAAAACAATTCAAGAACAAACCCTAATATAGATTTAGAAAAAACCATGTTCACATCATATCTGTTTAAAATTGACATCCAAGGCAATGAAATAGAATATGAAAATAATGAATAATCTTGAAGGCCTTGATCTAGAATTTCTAGAAAGCTAGAGTTGACTTGATGTTTCCATTATTTGATCTAATTTCATATGATGTGTAGAATATTTTTGTGTTTTTGCTCTTCCTTTTCAGGTGTCTTTAATGACTCTCAATGCCTCTTTATGAATTTAATCGCTTCTAATATGCCTTTCTTAATGTAGCATTTTTAATATCATTATATCTCAATAATCTAGCATTTTTAATCGCTTCTAATATGCCTTTCTTCATGTAGTCAAAGAATAAAATTTTATGTAAATATATCAATGGGACTTTTAATTCCACTGAAAGGAATTATCCTATTCATGAAAAGGAAACACTTGCATGTATTAAAACATTATGAAAATAGAAAGTTGATTTATTACCTGTCGAATTGCAAATTTAGACAAATTCTAAGTATTACGTGGATTTACTAAATATAATATTAAAAAAATTACAATCAAGGAAGCCTAATCAATTAGAATTAAATCAATGTAATTTTCAAATACATTATATAAAATATTCTGCTAACAATCTTGCAGATACATTAACCAGAGAATGGAAACAGCTATCCTCAGCCTGAAGGATTCACTCAATAAGAAAGAAACCGAATTATTAGACCTTCAACACCAAATGGGAAATGTAACCAAAGAAATTAATTAGTTGAGAGAAACCATTACCCTCCTTGAAAAACAACAAATTGATCAATAACCCAGTGAATGACTAACCATCCGACCCATCAATCCTCAACAAATTACCCAAATAGCTTTACCTAACATTCCCGAATATACTACCAGTCTATGTTTTTTGTATCTCGATTTATAATTTCTTTAAATTTATGAAGAGTAATTTAGAAGCATTTATTTGTTCTAAATAATTATAAGTGTCACTAGAAGTTTTAATAAGTTTTTTACTAAGTGGAATCTTGTTATGTATATGGAATATTATTTTTAATATTAATTTCTTATGTAGGAACTTTTAGTTTTTGCTTTTTGGATTTTGGATGCTTCCTAGTGCCCTTTTATATATAATGTAAACCCCGAGCTATAAAATCAACTACTTCTTAATAAAAATTTACAACTTATTATAAAAATTTACAACTTATAACAAAAAATTAAATCAACTACTTCTTAATAATCTTACTTTACAATCTGAAATAGAAACCTTAATAGATCAAGTTTGTAGTGAAAATCCATTAGATCCTAACTTTATTTGGAGTATTCAGTGAATTATCAGAACAGTGGATTCTTGTCTATAAGCCTTGCATCTGAAAAATATTTTTTAAGGTTTAAATGAGAATTTCTTATATTTGTTTGTGGATATTTTTTTCATTTATATTTGTTATATTTATGTTTTCATTGTTTTTGATAGGTAAAAGAGTCCATCCATATTGTTGAGGTACTTTTGAATATTTAGAACAATATAGTTGAATATCTTTATGTCTTAGTGTTTTATGCAATTTTGCTTCTACACATTTTTGTGATAATACATCTTTTACTATTGAAATAGCGCCACCTAGATTATAAGCTACTAGATTGTCATGTTGTTTAATTAAGAATAATTCTTCTACTATTTTGTTTATCGGATAAGGTAATTTTTAGATAAATATTTGTATATACATTTCTTGTTCTGTAGAAGTTAATTTATAATAATATTTTTTAAATTCACAAATGTATTCTTCTAAATAACAGATGTCACATATTCATATATTATTTATATGTCACAGGGTGTTTTTTCTTTCTTCATTTTCAATTTCTTGTTTATATGAGGTTATATCTTTTCCAGTGAATTCTTTATAAATTTCGTTAGTAACTACATGAAAAGCCTTTATTGGTTCAATAGCATTAAGAAACTCGGTGGTATTTTTTATTCGTACTTCATTATCTAATAAAAAGCTTAATACTATACTAGTAGTTTTATAAGTAATAAAATTCCATAAAGTACTTATATTTGTTAATCCTTCAAAAGGTTTTTCTAATTGAATGACTAATGTTAGTCTATTAGACTACTCAAGTAATAACTTTTCTAGAGATAAGACACGGTCTAAATTGAGGATTCCATCTGGTCCTAATGTTATATGTTTTGGTGTATATTCTGTAGGAAATTTTCGTATCTTATTATCTCTTCTGTAATATCCAAAATGATTTAGTTCTTCTTGATCTATAGGTTTATAATTCCAGTTATACTTAGATTTATTTTCTCTTTTTCTTTTTTTCTCCACTTTGACTGGTTTTGGGTTGGTCCTCTGTTTTTGAGGATTATAGATTTTTGGTTTAAAGATTTTATTATTGGTGCTCGTAAAGTTATAAAATGTAAATACTGACAAAAAGGATTATATAATTAATTTCATTAAACTTTTGTGACTGAGAATTTTGATCTTTATCTATTAATAGTTATGTTATAGTAATTAATTCTTTTAATTAAACTTCAATATTGGTTTGTTTATCTAATAATTCAGATAATTGTTTAATAATACTCATAATGTATTGTTAAGATGGCTTAATAATTCTTGAAGTTGACTTTAATCACTTAATCTAGATTAGAAAAAGAATATTATGAAAGAAGATATAACTTTCTACTATTTTCCATTAATAATAGTGGTTTATATTTTTGAATGCCTGTTTGTGATACTTGTAGATCTATTCATCTCGTAATAATACATATTGAACAAAAAATTGCGTTTAGTAAAAAACTTATTAAAACTTCTAGTGACACTTATAATTATTTAGAACAAATAAATGCTTCTGAAATTACTCTTCATAAATTTAAAGAAATGCCAGAATTAAAACAAATCTATAAACAATTTCAAGCACACTATAAAATTCATTATTTATGAATAATTGTCCTATTTGTCAATTTATGTTACATCTTTTTATAATGCATAACTGTACACTCTGTAACTAATTATTAACATAAATTATTCGTTTAGAAACTTTAATCACTGAATCTAGATTAGAAAAAGAATATTATGAAAGAAGATATAGCTATCTACAACTTTCTATTAATATTGGTTTAATTCCTATTCAAGAAAGACTACACATTGCAATTAATCTTTATAATTTCTATAATCAAAATTTAATCCATAAATACAACCAACTTATAGAACATTAAAGAATCTCGCATCAATATGACTGAAATTCAAGAATCCTACAATAATAATAATAATAATAATAATAATAATAATAATAATAATAATAATAATAATAATATTTTAGATATCGATACTTTAGAATTAACCGAATCTACTAGTGTTTTCCATATTAATACACTATTATCCCAAGAAAAACAAAAACAAATAGTAAAAACACAATTAAATCTAAAAGATGGACAAGATATTGCACACCATCCATTTAAAAATTTAATTAATAGAAAAAATATTATCTACTATGGAAAAATTATACATGAAACACCTATTAGAATAGATCAATGTAATGTATATATTCGCATAAGTTTAATAGACCAAGAACAATTTTATAAACAGTTACAAAATATCTCTAAAGAAAAAAAGACATAAAATTGGATATATACATCTTTCTGCAATTCAAATCTTATTAAAAATCCACTTTTCAAGAAGGAATAGATTCACCTGTTAGAATGGCTATAATTGATGAAATAATGACTAATTTAAAAGACCAAGTAATTGGAATCATGAATGGAAATTTAACCTACGAAAAAATCAAATTTAATACCTGCCTTAAATTAGGAATTCTTTTACAATCACAAAATTTAGATGAAACAATTACTATAGCCTATAAATTTTATTGAGAAAATTTAACGACAACAGGTCAATGTCCTTTTTCAATTACTTATCAAATTAGTTATGCTTTAACTAATTCTCGCCATAGTATTGAATTTAAAAATACAGATTGAATTTACGTTGATCAATTATTTAACGATGTAGCCTAAGTAGGAATAAATTTAAGAACTAGTTTAAGAGAATTACTCGATATCAATGATCTTTTTAAAATGCAAAATTTAGAGCAAACCATTCCACGACTATCCTTATCTGAAAATAAAACTATTGGATAAAAAATTACTCTAAGATCACAATATGTTAAATTAGAAAAACCTATTAGATTTACTAAACTTGGAATATCAAATAAAATAGAATAATTAAATGAAAAGGAAGAAACAAATAAAAAACAATTAGGAAATGAATTAGTTAATATTAAAAATCAACTTCAAGAATTATCAAGCCATCTTAAAAATACATTATGAGTATTACTAAACAATTATCTGAATTATTATATAAACAAACCAATATTGAAATTCAATTAAAAGAATTAATTACTATAACACAACTAATAGATAAAGATCAAAATTCTTAGTCACAAAAGTTTAATGAAATTAATGAAATTCATAAAACATTAGAATCTTTAATTAAATGCTATGAAAAATTGTTTACAATAGTATATCTAATAGACAAAAAACTTAAAAAATAGAGAAATTAATAATAAAAAGATTGGAGCTAAAAATGGTATCAGAGCCATCTAGCTCATTTAACATAAATTGGTAAAACCATAGAGAATATAGAATCAAATATAAAAAATCAATTGGAAGAAATAATTCTTCTTGATCTATAGGTTTATAATTCCAATTATGCTTAGATTGATTTTCTCTTTTTCTTTTTTCTCCACTTTGACTAGTTTCAAGTTGGTCATCTGATTTTTGTTGGTCCATATACATTTCTTAATCAGATTCATAACTATAAATTACTTCATCTTGATCAGTAATATGTTTTATAAGTTCATGTAAGAGTTTGGACATGGATATTATAATATAGTGTTTACTTTTTCATATCGAGCTATGCTCGGGGTTTACATTATATAGAAAAGGGCACCAGGAAGCGTCCAAAACCCAAAAAGCAAAAGTAAAAACTACAAGAAAAGTAGATTTTGGATAATATACTTTTGACTATTTAGATGGCCGACAGATGGCCTACATAATTAAAGATAATGGCCGACAAGCGGCCTACATTATTGAAAATTTTTGTTTCTTTTTTCTATTAATAATATATTGATTTGTCGATTTAGAGACTATGCATTGAGTTTATGGATGTTTCTGGTTGTGGTTTTTGATGGGTTGGGTTTGAAGAACAACAAATGAAACAGAGCCGGCCCTTTTGCTAAGAAGGATTAGTATGACATCAAGGCAACTTTTGTTTTCTCTGTTAAAAGCGTTGGCAAAACACTGATTAGTAGAACCCAAGGAACCAAGGTCTGCCTCTCTATTTATATATTGATTAGTTTTCTAATTACATTTATGATTGTGTTGATTGTCTTTGCAAAACTGTGATCATTTTCTACCTGCAAGCTTTCATTGAGATATAGAAAGTTGAATGGACCAAATTTCAATAACTAAGTTAAAGGGTTGGCATTTATATTAATTTAACTTTTTTTCCCTAGGATATGATATGTTTACGTGCAATTTCCTTTGTGCGTCGATATATTCATAAGCTAAATATGTAGTGATTCCTTGGATAAAAGAGCATTTAGTTGTCAAGAAACATTTTTTATAACTTAGTTGGAACAAAAAGGTTTCTTAATTGTGTTGGAATTGTTTGCTCGTGTTTGCTTCTTCTTAACAGATTGCAAAAGTGTTGTCCCATCAAACTTCTGCAAAGCTTAGATCTCATAGGAAAGTGAGACGATTTGCTTTCAATCCACCTTGTAGGTTCATTTCAGACTTAATAAACTTTTATAAACAAAAGCAAAAGAGTTGTCCCATCAAAATAGTATTGGTTTAATTGAAATAGAGTTTAATTTTGTCATTGCATTGAATTTGCTACTTAATTTTCTTAACTATAATTTTTATATGAATTTTAGGATAAATTTGTCTGCACCTCTACCACTCATTAATCATTTCAGTCTTATCCTATAAAGAAAGACAAGTTATTCACATGGTTTAGGTGTTCAAGTGATAACATTTATGTCTCGAGAAAACAAGTCAAATTCTAGCTCAAGTTGAGCCTACAAAAAAACATGAAAGTGATTTAGATGATGAAGTTGTAAGACTTAATAAATTCACAAAAACACAAAATGAAAATATTCAATTTCAAAAAGAGAAGATTCAAGCTCAAGATGCAGCTATTGAGAAGCAAGCAACAGAAATGAATTTAAGTTGTTTTTGCACATTTGATAAATACTAGAGTAATTCTTAGTCTGTTAATAATATTATTTATGACAAACATGAACACGTTAGTGATAAATTTATCGTAACATATCATCTTTATTTAGTGACAACATTATTGTAACATATAACTTTCATAACTGTGACGAAATCTATTAGTCAAGATGGTCACTGATGCAAATTTCTTTTACCACTAATCCAGTTCCATTTTTGAATTAATAGTTTTATTTGTGGTAATAATAAACACATTAGTGACAACGTTTTTTGTAAGAACAAATTTTCATTTTTGTGACAAAATGATGTTAACAGTTTTTTCTTAAAATATTAATGACCAAGAAGTAATGGACACTGATAAAAAACTCATGAGTGACAAATATTTTATCACTATTCTTAATTATTTTAGTGGAGATGATGTTGTCATAATACATTGAAGTATTGTTATGACTTTAGTCGTCACTAATTTACATTGTTTGTGTCAAAAAACTTGTCATAAATATGTAAAGTTACTGTGACAATATAATTTTGTCACACATTTCATAGTTTTTAGTGTCAATACTTTTGTCACAGAAGTGTTGCATAATTATGACTATTTTTCTAAATTAGTCACTATTTCATTAGTGACGGAGGTATTTGTGACAAGAAGTGATGACTTTAAAAATTGGACACTATTAATAGTAGTGACTAATATTACTACTTTTAGTGACAACTTTTGTTTTCACTAAAAATACAATTTCTTGTAGTTATTGTAGGGCAAATTGAAAAAAGAATCAAAATGAATCCCAAGTGATAAACATTATCTCTTTACAATAACTGATGAAGAGGATACATTTTTTACAAAAAAACGTGGTTCATTCACTAATTTTAAGGAATTAAACTAGATAAATTGTTAATGACATTTTAAAGTGTTAAGTAGTAACGGAGAACACTCCATTGCAATGCATTGGCTAATTTGATTCCAAGGATACACATTTCAATCTAAAAAATAACAAGTCATTGAATTGCCATACTAATTCAAATAACAGTGTAGAAGCTTTAAGCTTGTGTTCTCTACACGCTTACAAAATCCCAAATTTGAATTTCTGCATTTATTCAAAAATGTAAATCTTGGTGGTTTTGTATTCATTTATTTCTTTTTTGAAGTCTCAACTTTTAACTCAAATACCAACTACCCCTACCTAACTTAAAACTAAACTTTATATTATCATCACCATGCTTATGCTTTCTATTTATAGTGATGGAAAAGTAGTTCCTTTTTAGTTCTCTAGGCCTTTAACAAGTTGGAAAAATCCAAATGGGTATATAAATTGAAAAATGTCAAGAAAAGTCTAGGGAAAATGTTTTAAATTAGATAGTAAAATGAATGCCTCTTGAGCTAGGGTAACCTTATTGTCATTATATGAGTATGGTGAGCACAAGTACACTGAAATGTCAAATTCTTTTTAGGTAATAATATGAAAGAAGAAGAGTACAGATCTTCCTACTCTGTCAACATTAACACATTATTTTCTTAATGCCTTCCCCATATCACTTCTGGATAAGATTGCTAGGCAAAGCCAACTCCAATTTAGACCAAAAGACTTCAGTTCACCGTTAAACACAACAGACACCATTAAAAATTCAAATTTGTTCTAATGACTAGGAATTAACACATCAATTAATCATATAGGCAGTAACATTACTCCTAGTTCACATTTTGTTGATTTTTTAAGTAATCACTTGAATTTTAAAAAGTACCTAAAACTTGTTGATTTACGTTAAAGGTAGTCCAACATTGGCTTTCACTTAAAATATTTATTAATTGTACCAATTCGGTTAGTTTTTCTTTCATAAAAGAATTTGATTTGTAATGTAAAAAACACATATTACTCCAAATTCAAATTGAATAGTCAAGTATTTTTATATGATATTCCCTATCTCATATACAAGCCTAATATACTATATTGCTATTAATTGAAAGAGAAGAATATATTATGGATTAATAGGAGAAGATATGATGGAGAAGCATATTATTTTATAAATGGAACATATATTGGTTTAATTATTTATATTATTATATATAAAGATATAATTTTAATTGAGTTAGTAATCATAAACTAACTAAATGTTAGAAGCATCTAGTTCAATGAGACTTTTTATACATCATTAAATATAAATAAGGTAAAAACTATGATTCCTAATGAATTATCTAGAAGATATATTTTTCTTACTCCCTTCAATTTAAAATTATTAGGGTTTGAATATATAAGGAACTATATAATGATGCTAATGGCTTTCCAAATATGTATATGATATGGTAAAGGAAGAAATTTTGATAAGTTCTATAGACATGAGATATATTGCAGAGCTTTTTAGGTAAATTTATGTTAAAAATAAATTAGATCTGTTATCTGACCATTTTTTTTTTGCCTAATAGGAGGCATTATGTACAAAAAAAATTTAATAATTTCATCACATGTAGAAAGGATTAGTTTTAGGGTTTTTTTAGATGAAATGTATATATCATTACATAAACCTAGTGAATCATAAGTAGGATTTCTATGGATTTTGTTCTAGGGCCACCTAGGTCAAAGACGGGTATATCTCTAAATTTGTGGTAGTTAATATTAATTTTTATCTTACAACGAATCTATTCGTTGTATATATATGTCATTTATTTAAATACATTCTTCATCTTTTGTATGTATCTTTAATAAACTAACTCGTAAAATAAAGTAAAAAGATATATATTATAAAATTATGACAATATCATTATTCTAAAATTTATATTACATTAATATAGTATCCTTAAGGCATCCCTACTTATTAATTTATTAAGATTATATATAATAATAGAGTGGCAAGACTGACACCATGTTGCGTTTCTTCCTTAAGAAGGAAGTAGATGAACTTGGAGACTAATATGGAGATACTTAAACTAACATGTAAGTTCTTATTCAAAAACAAGTTCACTAAATTGACTCATTATGAGTATTCCATATGAACCATTACTTATTTATTTATGGAAAAATCTTAATATAATGATTGTATAAGTGATCCTTAGAATTTATATCTTTAAAGTATCTCATATATGGTTATTATATTTTTAATACATAGGATCGATCTTAATCAAGGTAATTTAATTAGTAGTAATTATATATTACATAAACTATATGAAAGTAGTTGAGTGATTAATATATGATTCATCGTCTTAAGGTAATTAAAACTAATATTTCGCAGTTTTTGATTAGTATTAATTTGAGAAATGATTTTCCAAGGTGAAATGATACTTCAAACAATTTATAATGTCATTAAAAGAATTAATTAGTAATAATATAACTAATATGACTATACTAATATGGGGAGACCCAAAAGCTATATCCTTAGTTTAATTATAATATTGTCTGATGAAATGATTAAATTGTACAATAAAGTATGCATGAAAAAGATAGTCAAAATTACTTTACCATTCTTAATATTTAAATGGGCATAATGTATTTCTATATGTCAGTTTTGATTTATGGATATAAGTATATATTTTAAGAATATAATATATATATTCATTACTACCATATTTAGGAACCTTGTAGGTCACTTATAAGAATGATTGACTAGAGAAAAAATAATTTAATTATACATTTTATTAGGACTTAATTGATATTTAATAATAATCAATTGTAATTCTAATTAAAGTTTAATAAAAATTATAAATATATTTTAGTTTAATTACTAAAAATTCCTAAACTTTATTATAAATAATTATAAACTTTAAAGGAACTAGGATTCCTAGGGTACCCTATCTACATCACTTATAGCATTCTCTCAATTATATATATGAATAATACTAAAGACTAAACACTTATGCAAGTATGGTGAAATTCACATAACCTGTCAAATTCAAAGGAAATTGCAAAAATGTGAATCAAATTCTATAACAAGGTATGATATACAATTCATGATTTATTATATTTTTAGATTAATCATGTGATATAAATTAGTGTGATCTTTTTTTTATTGAAAACTATGAGAAAAAAAGCTATGTTGCATATGTCATGAGATTACTCCTAATTTCTAAAAAGTTGATATAATTTCTAAGATGACACACTTCATTCCATATAATAAAAATGATGTAATCAAATTTATTTGTTTGGTCTTTAGGGAAGTGGCACAATTATATGATGTTCTTATAAGGATAGTGAATACTCAAAGCATAACTTCTTTAGTTAGTTTTGGAAATTTTTGTGAATTAAAGAACAAATTTAGTAATTAGTGAACAACTTTCTGTAAATCAAGGGAGGAAAATCAAGTTAGGAAATTTAATTGGTCTCGATTATAAAAACTTTTGAATTTGTTGAATAATGAATACAATGGTAATTATAGGAGGAGTTCTTATCTGGATGACATTTTTGTATGTTTTCTTCTCTAAATTACATGCATTAATCTTTCTATAATAGTTATGTTAGTCCCTAATGGCATCCAAGAGAGGGGATAATTAAGGATTCAAAAAATTTAACAAATTTTCTAACCAATGTACTTAATTAAAAAATCAATATAAATAAGTACGAAGAAATTGTTTAATATAAATTAATCAAACCAATTGAACAATAATTTAAAGGGGATAGGAGAAGAGAATGTAAAACGATTTCTAATGGTTTAGTAAATAACCTTTGCCTACGTCCACTCCTAAGACAACCTTGCCTACGTCCATTCCTAAGACTCCTTTTGAAATTCCGCTATAATTCTTCTTTTAAGGAGAAAAATAACCTTTGTATAATCTTTCTCAATAAAGAGGAACTCTTCTTACAATCTTCTTCGAAGGTGAAGAGGAACCTTAATCTCAATCTGTCACTGTTGGACCCCAAACTTTTCTTAGCAGGTTAGAACTATTAAATGAAAAATTTTGGTGATTAGTCATCAGTAAAGAACAAATGAATGAAAATTTTTGAATGAGAAATGATAGACAAGAGTAAAGTAGTGAATGAGAAATGTGGATAGATTCATGATTTGCTCTGGTATTTTTGAAGGATAAGAGATTATGAAATGGGAAGAACCAGGGTGAAAGTTAGAATTAAAATAAAAGTAAAAATGAAGTTGAATTTGTGTAGTAAGATGATGAAGAATATGCATATATATGTGTATGTTCAGTTATTAGTGTTCATGTTTTTCTCTAGTTATCCAAATGAGATGATTGTTGATTTGAATTAAGCTAGAAACATATGGCTACATTTCTTATAAAGACATCAAATTTAAATTATGTTTCTAAGAATCTCAAAATTTGTCATGAAGAACTGGGTGTAGTACATTGGTGGAGGAATGTAAAGTTCATGTTCTAACTTTAGGGGAAATCCTGGATTGATCTAAATAGATTTTGACAAAGTTGTCTTCTAAAAAATTGTACGTCTTTCTTTTATCTTTCCAATGGTTTATAGTAGCAAATTTTTGGATTTCGGAGTCTAAAGTTATGATCCTTAGAAAGGGAGATGTCTAGAAATATCAAGTAGTATCGTCTGATATGACGTCATTTTGTTTGTGATGACGTCATATCGTCTGTAAAGATGTATCGTCTGTAAGGATGATTCGTCTGTAAAGTTATATCGTTTGTAAAGACGCTTCGTCTGTGATGACATCATATCATCTGTGATGACGTCATTCGTCTTAAGCGTTGCATAGTCTTAAGTTGACTTTGCTTTGTCTACTTTGTGATTCGTCTGATTCATGTTATCGTCTTCCTTTTTGCTTCGTTTGCCTCTTTGATTCGTTTGCTTCATGCTATCTTCTGCCTTTTGCTTTGACTGCTTTGTGATTCGTCTGCTTCATGCTATCGTCTGGCTTTTGCTTTGTCTACTTTCTGATTCGTCTGCTTCATGCTATCGTCTGCCTTTTTTCTTCGTCTGCTTCATGCTATCGTCTGCCTTTTGCTTTGTCTGTTTTGTGATTCGTCTGCTTCATGCTATCATCTGCCTTTTTGCTTTGTCTGCCTCTTTGATTAGTCTACTTCATGCTATCGTTCGCTTTGTGATTCGTCTGCTTCATGCTATCGTCTACCTTTTGCTTCGTCTGCTTTGTGATTCGTTTGCTTCATGCTATTGTCTGCCTTTTTGCTTCGTCTACCTTATTGATTCGTCTGCTTTATGCTATTGTCTACCTTTTGCTTCGCCTGCTTTGTGATTTATCTGCTTCATGCTATCGTCTGCCTTTTGCTTTGTCTGCTTTTTGATTCATCTACTTCATGCTATCGTCTGCCTTTTTGCTTCGTCTACTTCATGCTATCGTCTGCCTTTTGCTCCGTCTGCTTTTGTTTCGTCTGCTTTTTGCTTATGTGACTGAAACTTCTTCTTCTGTGCACTATTCGCCTGATGCTATTGTCTGGTCCATTTTTGACCCTTCAGACGATATAAATTGTCTCTGAGTTCTTCACAAAGGTTGTAGATCTCAAAGTCCTCTTTGAAACCATCCTAAGATGATTTTAATCATACATCTATAGAGAGAGTTATGCCATTTGTCCCGAGACAGGTTCTGTATGAGTGAGGACCAAATCTTGTTTGATTCTTTCGGCCATAATTTTGTTATCCGACCTCCAAAATAAAGGGATTCTTGAACCCATAGATTCTTAATAAATTTTTCTGTCCCTCCATAGAATTTGATAGCATTTGGCATTGATTCAAAAAAAAAAGATAGTTTGAATCAAAGTAAGTGTTAGAGTAGTGCCCTAAAGGCAATCCCCTTTAGCGCATTTTGTTCATAGTCATGTACAGAATTTATGAATA
>JAOTBA010000082.1:0-14287 GCA_025629845.1 Erythroxylum squamatum
TTGCTCCAGTTGCTATTTCCTATTTTTCCTATCAATATACTAATAGCTATACAATCTCTATCGAGTTTCCTATCATAATTACTGCATAAACATAATATAATTTCATAATAGCTGCTACCATCATCTCGTAACTGCTCTCCTTGTATATTTCTTCTCTATGAATGTATCTTGAAAATCAGAATCTCAAAATCATAACTTAAGTTTGAGCAGTCTTGCTGTCCCCCAGATAAATACTCTATATGCTTTTATCTCTATTTGGTGCTCATAGGTGACAATAAATCGTGCCTGAACAAGCCATGTTTTCTAGCCTAGTAGTGGTTAGATTATAGAACAAAAGTTCTTTTTATCAAGGGAAAGATTATTAAAGGTCTTTTTGATTCAAATATGAGAAGTGAGACCTGCTGGAATTATTTGACCTGATTGTTGTTCTTTGTCCTTAAATGCATTTTGGATGAGTAAAAAGACATTGACGTTATGCTTCAGTATGATTATGTTTTCATTGCAATAACTACCTCTGTGCTAAATTGATGAATACTTCCTGAATCTTATGGCATCCTTTTAGGATTAGAAATGTTTTTTAACACACACCCATTGTTTCTCTTCCTCAGGCGCTGTTTTATGACTTGCTATGAATCTTGACTTATTTATTTTGACTTTGTTTGATATATTCTAACAAAAACATTGGTTTCCTGTTCAAACTTTTGTGCATTGTTCATGCCATTGTAGGTTCTTGGGATATTCCTATTTTACCCCAAAAAATATGGTGTTGATTGCTCATTTTTGTACATATCAACTGCAGGCTAAGGCTGGCAGAAGGTTTGCTGATTACCATCGCATGCTGGCCCCAGGAAGAAAATATGAAGGTATCTCATATCCAATTCCTGGCATGATTTCTTTTCAAGTTAGTGGATTGACTTAAGATTTGAGTCAAATTTTAGAACTTTTTAACTTTTTGGATTGATAGATTAAAACAGCTGAAATAGGAAGTTTGTATAAATATGTACTGTGACTCTTGCATGTTTGATCAACATTGTGAAATTTTATATTTAGAGAGGTTGTTTATATATAAAGAAGGGATTTATATCTGAAACTAAAACTTTAAGGCATTAGGTTTTGAATATTTTCCTTTATATAAACAACTCTAATTTGTTGTTAGATGTAGGACTTATTAAGCTTTTTAACAATCCTCCTCTACATTTTGCTCCTCCTCACGTTGTTCTTAAGTTATTTGAACATGTTGTTCAAGTCAATTCTACGGACTCACTTAAGAACATCTTCTTCAAGTCAATTCTACGGACTCATATCCTTCTTGCTTTGAAGTTACTTTGGCTTATTGTTTAAGGTATAATTTTTATTTCAAATTATACAATTCTTATTTAGATATTGACTTTTAAAACTTATTCTGATAATATTTGAAATTCTATTATCTATTATATTTAGGGACTTGTGATTTATATATAAACAAGAGATTTATATTTCAATCTAAAATATTAAGGCATTAGGTTATGAGTGTTTTCTTATGTATGAATTACTTTTTATCTATTTTCAATTTGGAACTTAGTAAGCATTTTAATAAATATTTTTGCTTGAATGCAAGACAACTATTGATAGAAGGAAACAATTTTCCTATTTCTTTTCCATTTATTACTGACTGTAATACAGTTATGGAACATCGGATCAAGACTTCTTGAATAAAAAGCCTGCTAAATAATTCGGTCCTAACGCGTGGTTCACAAACTAACTTTTCAATTGGTCATTTGGTGCTATCCTATTATTTTGCTATGTGCTATTATCCAAAATAATTTGTAGGACTTCATTATGAGTGTTTTATGATGCACGGATATCTTTACTGAGATGTGAGCTAGCATATGTATTTACTCAAATTGTTAAAAAAAAAAAATCATATGCAAATCTTAAGACTAACATATAATGATGGAATGTCTGTTTCCCTCAGAATTTTGAGCAGGTTTATGGAGAAGTATTTTGAGTGCTTTATCCTATACAATGGTAGTAGGAGGTTGCATCTAAGTTTTACTAGAATGATTAAGGCTATTTACATATAATAGTTGGAAAAAATTGAGGCATATGATTATGAAAGATAAAGTAGATGTCTTAAATCATATTCTGGAATTTATGTGATACATGTTCGATACATATTTATTTTCATAATAAATTTCAACTTAATCAAATAAAACAATTTATGTCTTTATGTATTTGCAGTTTTGGCCACTATGCCTGGATACAAATCAAAGACCACATCTATCTGGTTAGAAGAAGCTGCTGTGACTGCTGATTTTATTCTTGATCCCGATTTTGCAGCCAGGGTATACCTACGGAGTTTTTGTGATTGCGATTGTGATTGTGGTGGCAGGATCAGGATTGGAATCTTGTGGAGTGTTCACTCCCTGATGTATGTGATTATGGCTGTTATTTTAGGATTTGTTTGTGTTTTGTTAAAGAGAAGAATGAAATTCAACTTTTGGAGCCATAGACGGTTGGCAAAAAGGCCACTTTCGGGTATGAGGGATTCATTATAACTGACAAATTTCTGAGTTATATTAGTTTACGTGAAAAGTTAGATGCTTCTCTCAAAGAAACTTAATTTGAATGATTAAGATACATTTTTAACTTTAATTTGGAATTTACATATTTTAATTCGTTTTGCATGGAGAAGGTAGATTCCATAGAAGAATATGCTAATTAAAACGGGAGTACAAATGAGATTATATTTCAACTGTGATTTCTTTTTTGGGTTGAGAGGAGTAAAGGTATGGTTACGCTGGAAGATTACAGGTTTGAATTATGAAAATAGTTTCTTTGTAAAATATAAATAAAGGTTGTATACAATTGATAATTCCCACTCAGCACAAAATAGGGAATTTTGTGCAATAGGATTTGCTATTTAGGAGTGGAGGTAAGAGTATTGCAGAGTATCTTGAAGGTACACGTTGACGGCTATCATGTGATAACCGCGTCCATTATGGAGTCTACAAAGCTTCCCATGGACTATTTCTCTAAATCGCAAGAGGACAAAAGTGTAATTGCAAGAAATACAGGTTCCATTTCTGTCGTAGCTTGCCTTGACGGTCGTTCAATAACAAAGGCACCAGATGCCTCCTTATCAGTTAGCCGAGTACCTGTAATTAAAATTTTTAAGAACACGACAGAATTATGTTACCTATTATCAATTTTGTCTCCCATTTTCACACTTTCCTCGCTCCAGAAGAATTAAAAAATAATGTTCATTTTGATGGAGATTAAAATTAACTATGTATTTGAAGAATTTAATATAAAACAAGGTGATTAATCAAACAAATGAGATCATAGAAACAAAAATATAAAAGGATATGATTAATATTGCAATAAATGTACTCTTATACCTATCTATTTTGCTAAACAAGGATGATATAAATATTTCCTTTAATAAGAAATTTTACGATGTCTAACACCATAGGCTCTTTGAACACGAGATTTTTTTTTATCTTTCTAGATGTTTCTTTTTTTCAAAAATAAAATAAAGTGGCATTTTGTTATGTTTCTCATTTCTTGTCTTTTGCATATTACTTGTAAACTTCACTTTTACACTGGTTATCTTGAAAATTAAGGTTGCAAATTTAAAGCAATGGCCATTATCAGATTTAAAGAATTAAACAAATTGTTTTTCCTTCCTTCCTTCCCCTAATAAAATCTAAAGCAATAAAGATGAGGTATCAAAATACATTTAATCACCAGGTGGTGAATTTTTTAAAGTTTAAAATATATTAAAACTTTCGAGAGGAAGATTGCAGAATAATGTTCTAATACGCACTTATCAATTTGCCAAAACTAACCCTTCACATTCTTGTCTTATTAATGTTCTAAAAATTGAACCAAAAATTAAATCGATAAAATCAGAAGTTTAAGGTTTAAAGTTTAATTGATATTAAACCGTTATAAAACTTATATATAGTAAATAAAAAATAAAAAATAAAAATAAAAATAAAATACTTTATTAAAATATCAATATCTATTAATGTAATTATTATATTAATCTAAAATTGAATGATAATTCTCTTTTAATAATCCGTGTATTTCTGTGTATCAAGATTCATAAGGTGATTATATTTCTAAATGGAAACAAACGAAAATAAAATGGTTTATTATAGTTTATGAAAACCCGTTGGCTTATGAAAATTAGTTAATTTTTAATAAAAAAAATTATTAAGATAAGTAAAATTAAAAAATTGGTTGATTTAAGGTTTTTATAATTTAACTGACCAGACTGGTTTAATTTTTTAATCATTGTGTCTTGTACGACTCCACAAAGGACTATTTTGTCCTTCGTTCTTTAACACTTTTTATCTTGGATAATGGACTTTGGTTATGCTTCATTTGCTGTTAGGATGCTTACTCACTATGGCTAGCTTTATTATTGAGGACGAGCTGCTCTTTTCACCATTGTTTGATCTCCTTTAAGTATGCTTTCCTTTTTTTTTTAATAGTTATTGAAAGCTTCTATATTTTTTTTCTATCCAAATTTTGTACATACATATGCTTAGGTGAATAGTGATAATCGTTTTAGTTTCATTTTGAACAGTTCTATCTTCTTGAAGCCGACTAATTGTTGCATGCAAATTAGAGATCTTTGCATATTGATGCTTTCCAATATATTTTCCGATATCCATCTTGTATAATTGCATTCGAAGAATAGGTGGCCAATTGTTTCCCTTTCAAAATTGCATTGAACACAGATGTCTTGGATATTTAGGGAGTGTAGTTTATCTTTATTAGTTAATCCATTCTTTGTCACTGAACATAACAAGAATGAAGCCTTTGAAGTAAGGGCTTTGTTCCATATGATTTTATGCCATTTAACCCTATCTCCTCTTACCCTGAATAGCTCCTTATAAGAGCTGATAGTGAATTTCTTAGAGGGGTGTTTATCCAGTGGTACTTATCTTCCACCCTTTCTTGGGGGTAATAATCTGGTATTATATGTGATAGCTTCGAGGGATAGTTCCGCCATCTATTCCATTGAATCCATACCTCAAATCCAGCACTTTATGGGAAAATTGTCAATATATGCTCCCAGAGGTTTAACTGTTGTAAGGGGTCTACTTTAATTGTCAAAGTATAAGGAAGCTTTCTTTGCATTCCCTATTTTCAATTGTATTGAGCTAATTAGTGTTTTTTTTTGCATTTTGAGTAGCTGTGATATGAACCGAGAGCACCTGCCTCTAGAGTTTTGTTCCAATATGCTCTTATTTTGTAACATATAAGCTTTGATCCACCTAGACCAGACCGTTTCATTTCCCGTAATCAGCCTTTATAGAGATTTTGTTTGTCAGGCTAATTTTCGTGATGTCCAGACCACCTTCATCCATTGGCTTACAAACTTCATCTCATCTCACTTTTGCCATTACTCTCCCTTCCTTTCTCCCACCCCATAAGAAAGCTTTCATGATTTTTTTAATCGACTTTATAATGCTTTTAGGAAGCATAGTAGATGTGGAGAGAATTTATCACGATTTTAATTAGTACCATTCTTCCTGCCTATAAGAGATCCTTGTGGCTCCAATAGTTTAGTCTTTTTGGATTTTTTTCCACTAATGGGATGTAATCCCTACACATTATCTTCTTTGTTGAGAAAGGTATCCTAAGCTATATGATTAGGGGGTGGTTTTACTTTGAATATAAATATTGTTGATAGCCATTCTACCTCCTTCATTGCACTTTGTGACAAGATTATCTAACTTTTATTATGATTCACTTCTAGCCATAATAGATCCCTAAACATTTATAAAGTAGTAATGATAGTATATAAGGACCTATCACTTGCCTTGCAAAAGACTAGAAGATCATCTTCAAAAGATAAATTTGTTAGTTTAAAATCTTTGCATTTGGTACGGTATTCAAACCTTATGTTTAGGTATATATTATGGTTTAATAGTTTGAAAAAAGCCTCCATGCTTAATATAAAGGGGTAAAGGAAGAGGGTTCTCTTTGACTTAGTCCCTTGCTTCCCCTGAGGATTTTAGTGGGCTTTCTATTGACTAGGATGTCGAATGAAGTGGTTGAGATACATTCGTTGATCTAGTTTCTAAATTGGTTATGAAATTAAAAAACTTAAAAAAATTGCCTTATGAAATCCCAATTAAAGGTATTAAAGGCCTTGTTTGAATCAAGTTTCAAGGCATAGTTCATTGGTGAGATTTTCTTAGCATAGTCACTAAACCATTTTTGAGTAGGTTATCCCCTATCGATTTTCCCTCTAAGAATGCACTTTGTGATTCTACAATTATGTTATATAACGCTGATAGTTGCAGTTTATATTATATTTTGGTAGGTGTTTTAGTATGTTTATAGGTGTTGATTAGATGATTATTGCATGTTTAAGCTTCGAATTATGTTAATGTGATTGTTTGTTTATGTTTTTAAGTGTTTTTGTGATTTAGGGCATGATGTTGGACCTTAATCATGTGTTCTTGAGGTATTTTAATGTGTTTGTTAGTAAATAAAACAAGATAAATGAAGATTGAAGGAAATTGGAGCATGTTTGGGCTAAAAGGCAGGGTCACAATCGTGACATGAGTGTCATGATTGCGACAGAAGGTTCTCCCAGTGACATGATCGTGACAGGAGTGTCACAATCATTACAGAAGGTTTTTATCCTGGGTCACGATTATGACGCCCCTATCACGGTCCTGACAGACACTCACCAGACACGGGATTCTCCATCTGTTTTGATGTTTAGAGGGTATTTTTGAAACAAATGACCTACGTAAGCTCTAAAGTGAACCTTAAGATATAAAAGAACAATAAGAGACCAAAAATAGGTAGCCTCCATCTTACCAAAGTGAGAAAGAAGTAAGGAAGAGAAAAAAGGGAGAAAGAGGAGCAATAATTGTCCAGCTAACTCCAAACCACTCTAATCAAGTTTTGTCTCTTTTTCTTTTATTTATTTCCTTATCTTGATGTATGAATTAGGATTGAGAATGTTGTACATGTTGATGATGTTCTAATTTCATATTAGGATTTGTTGTTGATTCATTTTGTGATTTGATTTTTTTTATTTCAATTAAATTTTTAGGTGTTGTGATATTTATGTTTGCCTATACTTCGACAATAAATCGAGAGAGTGAGTCAATAGTAACATGATTAGTTTGGATAATGAGAGTTAACAAAATCACACAAATATCAAATCGATAATCATACAAAGAGAGATCTTGTGTGAGAACCCGATGATCCAATAGATTGCTTAAGAACTGTTTTTGTTAATCAAGAGATTGCAAATCTAGAATTTAGGAATCAATTAGGGATTATTAATTGGGGTTAAATGATTAGGTCTTGAGAGAAAGTAATCAACCCTTCAGAAATCTAGGATGGATACCGATTGAAAAAAAATGATTAAGGTAGCAAAATGACAGTATAATGAATCCTATACTTTCATAATTGATCATTCTTATTTTATTATGACAACTCAATTGTTAAGTGGTTAAGTGCTCAATTTGATTTGATCATGTTAATTTTTGAATTTTATTTCCGCTCAACTCATATTTGATTGCTTAAATTTTTGATTTTTTTTCATTTAAACCACATTTTTCAAAACCTTAGACAAAGTTAGGTTCACTTAGTTTTAGCTAATTCCTCTTGGGATCAATATCTGAATTACTACAAGTTTACAATCCGTATACTAGTAGATATTGAGGGTTTTAAATTAGGTAAAACTTGCTCAACAAGTTTTTGGAACCTTTTTAATATGGCTTCCAACATTTGGGAGATTGTCTTATAAATGAAGTTACAACAAGAAATAAACCTATAGTTTCTTAAGTAGATACGCATCTTATTGATTTTGTAACATCCTTCTATTCATAAGGAATTCTTATATTACGTAAATTACTATATGTTGGATCATTGATCATGGCTTATGGAAGAAAAAACCATTAGAACCATTTGGTCCTAGGGAATTTTGGGGATTCAACTAAAAAATTATTCTCTCTATCTACTGAGTTATTACTAGGCTGTTTAGTGAGATCTTCATATATTCACTTATTCTATTGCTTATGAAGTACTTAATTAGAGGGATTGTGGATCTGTTATCAGGTTGTTTCCTTGGGGTATCACTAAAGTATCTGTATGCTTATTCTTTCAGTTAATCTAGAGTAAAGACTTTGATATCATAGGCTTTGTTAGAGAGTTGATTCTGTTTGTGTTTCTCTTTGCTTTGATTGAGTTATAAAAAAACTTGGTGTTCTTGTCTCCCTTTTGGATCTATTTTAAGTGAGCCCTTTTCTTTATAATTGAGGTATAAATCTCCATTGCTCTAGTGTAACCCTCATTGTTGTTTTTTTAATTGATTTTAGGGGCTTTTGGGTTTTGGTTCAATCAAGCTTGGGTTAAGTCCATCTTGGGATTTGTAGCCTTAATATTCTCCTTAGTGCTTCTTTGTCTTCTTGTATTGAGTTTACTTAGTTAATTATTAATGCTTTCTAAATTATCTTACACATATTAACATCTTACTCCCTCTAATTTCTTATTGTAAAACCTTTTGTTCGGCTTTAGTAAAGCCTTCTTCCTCCTCCAAGTGATAATTACATCTACAATGATGTCTTATAATTCTACAAATTTCCTTGTCCTTTATGATGATTGGACAGTGATCAGGCATTCCAGGAGCTTCAAATACAACTTTTCTTTTAAGGAATCTATCCACTCTTTAATTACTAGTGCTTTATCAAGCTTTTTTCTTAACATCCAATTTAGGTTCTGTTTGTTGTTCTATGAAAAGAACCAACCTTTCATCTTTAGATCAATCATTCATATGTCATGCATACAATCCCTTAGGTTTGTGTTTAAGTATCTTGGACTTGCATATCCTTCTACTTCATTTATATGAAGAACATTATTGAAAAAACTAAGAATTAGCCAGGGCCATTGCATTGTTGAATGCAAATTTCTCAGCTTCTCTAATAAATTATCTTTTTTGAAAGTTAAAGTTTAAGGCATATATTAAGGTCACATGCATTTTACATTTTGGTTAGATCAAAGTCACTTTAAGATGCATCATTTATGTAGTAGAGTCTATCATATCGACCTTTGCTTAATTGGGGTTGTAAGCCATTATAATTCTCCCAAGATGATGATGTTGGTGATCTAATAGGAGTGTCCAAAACTTGCCTAGGGTTTGATGTTTTCTTGATTCAATTTAGATTCCAATAAACCAACAAAACATGTTTTGTATTATTAACAAAACCTCTAAAAGATGTTAGTTTATTGGGGCAGTTGATACCCTTAGTAATCCATACTAGACAAGCATTATTTTGAGGGGGAATTATTAGGGTCCTTACCTTTGTTTAATTTTCCTGATTTCCTCTTTTTGTTAGTTTCAAATTCTCTATGTCCTACTCAATTGTTATAGTTATTACATTCCCTTTTATAGGTGTCTCTTTAACTTATTCTTTCTATGTTTTCTCAATATTTATGATTTTGGGATGTTATTGAGAATTGTTGGATCCCCTAGTGCACTGTTTTGTTTCTCTTGTATATGTTCTATTATATTACCATTTTTACCAACAACAAGTTTTTGCATATTTTCTTTATTTAGATTGGGTTGTCTCCTTTCAATATTCATTAGCTCTTCGTAGTCTACTCTTTTAAAGAGCCTCCCTTTCACCTTCCATTTATTTCCTTGCACCAACCAATTTAATGAGAAGTTCACTGCATCTTCAAATAGTTTATCGTGTTGATTAAGTCTCACTGTAGGAATTATTTATAGAAGCTCTTATTCTATCTTGACATTGACAAAGATGCGATCACATTCTATATGTTTTCTTTTGATTTTCGTTTCATGCATGCAGAGGGGCTTATTAATATAACTTGCAAGTGAGTTAAGTCCCTTAATAATCCAGTATTATAAGTGAATACTATGGATGTTTACCCAAAGTGGAATGCTTTCATGTTTGATTCTATCCAAGCTAATTCCTACTCTTTATATTTGAAGTAAAATAGGCAAATTAAATATATTCCAAGTCCGATATTCCATTATACTTCTAGCTTAACTTTCGCTTAGTTTTCTTCAGATGTTTAAACTTCCTACAATCCTGTTCCTCTCTAGGTGCTTTATGCCCATCTATTGATTGCTTGATATATTGGTCTTCAATCTAGGAAGAACCTAATGATGGTGGTGTTCCGGGATTTGGCTCTTTGTCAAAGGACTTCAATATCTAGCACCATCATTTTCCCTATTCTAGTGTTATTTAGGGGCCTAAATGCAGTGAGATTTTCGACTCCTCCTGTAAAACTTTGGTCCTGTTCATAAGAGCTGGGGTAAGCTTGGAAAATAGGCCCAAACTTGACCCGAAGTCTATAATCTCAACCTGGTTTGACTGCCAAGCCCAAGCCTAACCTAACCTAGCCTAAAAATTGATTTTTATCATTATGTAAGACAATGTCATATTACATTATGATGCAACTACTTTTATAATGTAAAATGATGTTGTTTTATATAAGTATTGCTTTTATTAAACTATAAAATGACATTGTTTGATGTCATTTTACAATAGGTTATACGCTAGATTTAGGTGGTTCTCTCACACTTTTCTTCTTTTCCGCGCATGCATTCTTCTTTAACTCTTCTTTAAAGCATTCAACTACATTCTTCATTCTTCACTTACTCTGGGTCCTCCTTCCTTCTATTGGTTGCATATTCTACTGTTGCATAATTTGTCCTCAATTCATTAAAGTTTGGAAAGGTAAGATGTCATAAACCTTAAAATTTTAATATATATATATATATAATAATATATATATATATATAATATCTTTAATTATATGTCATATTACAACTTGAATTAAGAAAACGATACAATCAATTGATTTTAATGGTTTGGTAATCGACATTAGAGCTTGATAATTTGTTTAAATTAGGAAATTAAAACATTGAGCAACCTCACTCTACTTGAACATTAGAAGAGTGGTGGGTCGTGGTAAGCTAATTTTAGGCATGTGATTTTGATGAGATATTTAATTAGTGGAATGCAGAATTTGATATATTCATATACTACTTGTAGTGTAAGTGGATTGGATGGAGAATAATTCAACTATTATTTGATTGCACATATTTTTGGCTAGTGGTTATATTACATGATTTTATCAAGACATCACTAATTTAAACTTATGTTGAAGATGTTTTCCATCTATCTTTAGTTATTTACTTGTTGGTTCTTTTTGTCTAGACTGGTCAATTTATATAAGAAAATTCAATAGGTGAAGTTCCTGCATTTGGATTATTAGATAATGCTTAAGTTATTATCCTTATTAATTAATTTACAGTTTAGGTTATTTTTCTTCTCATATCATCCTATTGTACGCTAGAAATTGGATTTCATATATTGACTAGACTTGCTTTAGTATCATTTAATGGGTTACTTTGTATTTTTAAACTCACTAAGTATACATATGTTTCTTTATCCATACATGCAAGCTTGAAAATTTATTGTTATAAATGTAGTTTCTCAAGTACTAAATCATGTGTAAAATAGAGTTTATTGCTTAATAGTAAGACTTATTGAATTCAACTAATAATCCATCCTTAATTTTTTTAAAAATTAAATAAATTTCCATTAAAATGAATAAATTAGAGTTTATACATGATTAACTTATCGGATAGTCCTATATATATATATATATATATATATATATATATATATATATAAACTCCATAATTTTCTGGTTAATTACTCAAGAATACTCCTCCACGTCTATTGAAGTGCCAGAGAAGACTCTTCTTTACTATATTCCTTCCCATCTTGATAAATCCAACATATTAGATGCGATCACTCATGTTGGTTCTAGTAATTCTCTTAGATGCGATTTCTCATGTTAGTTCTATTATCGACCAAATTTTTTCCAAAGGTTACCCTTCCTTAAGTTTTGACACCATATAGGTGAGCTTGTTCCCTTCTAATGACTTTTAGTTATTTACAATTTTTTGCATATTGTTATGGTCTGGTGTTATCTAAGTGTGATAAGGGTAACTTACTCCCTATCATCTTCATCGAGTCATAGATTCCATCTAACCTTTTGAGGATGAGTTATCTTCGAGTCCATACCCTACGCTTGAATGATCTTCCTCACCTAGTTCATCAACTTGTTAGCTTGTTGGTGTTTTAAGTTATCTACTTCTGCTACATTTGAGTCATTGTGTATTCTATGATTGCATTCTCTCTAGAATGTGTAGATGGTGCAAATAAAAACTATTTTCCATATGATTCTATCTTGTTTTAATTGACCTATGAAGGTCACAACCCATTCAAATAAGTCTTCAATGTTATTGAGATTTCTAAATGTGTCTATCAAATGCTTAACTCTATTCCAAACCACTTTATACTATTGGACTTACAAAATAGGTGATCCACAGTCTTTAGTAATGATTGACATGGAGGATATAGAGAATCAGAAATCCTATGAAACTTATCTTTTGTTTTCAGTTTTCTAATAGCTAGGAGCCAACATGTGAATAAAGCTTTTGGCATTGTTGATTTCTCCCACACCAATTTATTCCATCAATAGTAGAGGCATGAGTTTTTAGATAATAGAGGGATGAGAGATTGGAAAATCTTCTAGTTTTGTCTCCAATCAATTTAATTTCATCATTACCTTGGTTCCTAGGATTGTAAGTAGGGAGCATTAAAGCTAGGAGGGAGGAAACTTTAAAGTTGCAATTCCATTTGTTTTCAAGGATGATGGAAATTATTTGGCCAGAATAGGAAGTTTAATTTGGAGGTTCAAAACTTTAGCTAAGTTGTAAAGGGGACTTAGGGTGGAGCAATTATCAAGCTATATCTAGGTCCCCTTACTATTACCAATTTTGATCTAAATCAGTAGGTACATTAGGTTCCTTAGTCTTAGGATTTGTATCATACTCTAGGGGAAATATTTACTAACGATTAATGGCCAAAAGTTAATGTTGGACCCCGTTTCCGGAACCCAACCCTCTTGCGAACATGAAACCTTGAGCGTGGCTATTACCCCGAATGGTTCGTTCATTGAACCCTTATTGGACAATTATCCATTCATATTCACTACTATATTTTTTTTTCTTTAAAACATCCCAAAAATTTGCTCACTATTTGCTCCTTGGCGTGCCCATACTAACCAGTCACTAAGTTTGAACTCAATTCTCCTGTTTGCGGACAGGATTTGAAAACCTTCAAATCGGAATTTCAATTGACTTCTTCAAATAAAATCATAGCTCTAAGTTTCTTGTTTACTTTAAAGCAAGCATCATCTCAAACGGAGTTATACAACTCAAGATATCATCGAAATACCAAAATGGGCTCATTCCCCAAACATGCTCTCTCAATCGACCTCTCACTTGCTCTAATGCAAACTCTCTTAATTTAACTCCAATTGATACAATTTTTCATGGAGAGGTAGATATGTGTCCTAGGAATCTATTGGTTCAAGAATCACCTCATTTGGAGGTCGGATGAGGGAGTTATGCCCAAAAGAATAAACCATGTTCATAACCTCAATCATGCAGTGACATGTCTTGGCGCGAATGCCATAACTTTTTCTACAAATGTCCAATTGCTTTCGTTTTTACACCGTTGGAAAGATAACATCGAGATCTACAACTCGTATTAGAGCCTCAAAGCGAGATTCGACCTCTAAACTGGTCAAAATTGCAAAACACTGTAGCTGACCCGAGCATGTCCGTTAAACGGACATGCATGTCCGTTAAACGGACACAGACTGGCAAAACACCCCAATTTCACCCGAGAAGGTCCGTTAAACGGACATACATGTCCGTTTAACGGACACACACTGCCCAAAGTGTCCAAAACCATCCGAGAAGGTCCGTTAAATGGACTCCTGTGTCTGTTTAACGGACACTTGCTGGGCAAAGTGTCCCAAACCTCTTCAATGTTTCCTACAACCTTCCTAACATCATAAACACTTATAAACTTCTCCAATTTACTTATTCTAATGCCAAATCAATCCTTACTCACTCAAACATCAAACTTATTTCATCATACTATCAATTCTTGATCTATTTGATCCATCAAAACCTATCCTTGTTCTTCAAAATTCACTTATATGAATATAACAATGATCCATACTTAAAATTTCTCAACTTCAACTCATGCACATTTCATGCTTCATAACATTCCTTTATTTCCTTTCCATAACATTTCAATTACAAGCAAAGGCAACTCATATTCAATGTTCATCAACTCGATTGATTTACTTCTTCCATTATACTTAATTCCAATTTAAGTTTATCCATTATTAAGTCATATTTCCACTC
>JAOTBA010000085.1:48408-62386 GCA_025629845.1 Erythroxylum squamatum
TATCTTGCTCATCAAGGATTAATGCTGTCTTGACCTGAAATAATTTCTTAACCAATTCTATACATTTTATTATTATCGAAACATAAGTAGGATTTAATTTGTCAACCACCATTGGTCCAACAATTTAAAGACGTTCAATGTTTTCCTTCTTATACACGGTTCTTTTATCCTTCTTATACATGATTCTTTTTTCCTTTCTATAAAGCTGTATACCAACTCTTCTAAATTCAAAAACGTGGTATCTAACTTCTTTCTACACACGGTATCGTGTACATCTTTCTTCTTTCTCAGTTACCTTAACTTCTTATTACTAGTTGTAGCATTGCCTATGTACGTCCACAAGATTGACATCAAAATATTGCTATTGCAAGTTGGATAAGAATTATCTAATTTTATTTTCTGAAGCCCATTGCACTGAAACTTGCACCACTGACCTTTTTTTTTCTTTTCAAACAACCTCACAAGACAATTGTCATTGATTAATTCAAAACTGACTGCATTATTCTGAAATAGTTAAACTTACCTTTATGGCATTTGAAACATATTTCTCACTATAAGAAAAATAGGTTTTAGTGACGGAAATTACTGATGGAGAATAAAGATTTTCCGTCTAGAACGAAATAAATTTGGTGACGGAAAGAGTCGTTGGAAAAACGGCCGTAGGTAAATTTTAGTGACAGATATTAGAAATTTGCGACAGAATTTTGTATATCCGTCAGTAACTTTAGCGATAGAATTTTGTTATTTCGTCGCTAATTTGCCAATAGACTCAATATTCCGTCACTGACAGTAAATTGTAAATTCGTCGCTAAATTTACCAACGGACATATAACATTCTGTCACTAAATTTACCGATGGACAACATTATCCATCACTAAATTTTTACCGACAAAATATTGTAATTCTGTCTGAAATATAGCTATGATAAAATTTCTACTATTGTTTCTCACTTCCTACCCGAGTTTTCTGTCACTACAAGAAAAGCAGGAATTAGCGACGTAAAATTATCGATGGAAAAGAAATCAACTTTTGACACTTGATTTAAAATATTTATATCCTTTCTAAGTCCTTCTTCATATCTCCTTAAAAGCTTATATAACTTAAGTAGATACTTAATTCCCATTATTTTTCCTTTACTCAAAAGCATTTGTTTTCAAATTAACATCTTCATCTATAAAATTCAAAAGCAGTTTATGTTTGGCTAAGACTGCATCTTTAGCTTTCCCTACTCTCGTTACGAAACTTACTCTTTTCTCCTTGTATTTATCTCTCTTTTGTCCTTACCAAAGTGTTTGAATTATTCCAATGTGTTTTCATTTTTTCCTTTTTATCTCTCTTAATAACTCTCGTAAATCTCGAGGTGGCCTTTATGTGCTTGCTTTAGTTATATAAAATGGAGTAAGAATATCTATTCTTGTATCCATCATGTGTGGCTCTCATATCAAATTGTTGAAGAAACTCCAAAAGAATGTGACCAGTTTGCATAGGCACTATATCATATTGTATTTCATCCTCACATCCCTGCTTATGAAAGAAACCAACGCTTATTTTGCTACGTTAACGTTCCTACTCTTATTCAACCATTGTATACGGTACTGTTTAGGTATTTTATAGTTAGTCTTAACTTCTCTATTAACTATACGCTAGCTACATTCGTACAGCTCTTTATATCTATGATCATACTACAAACTTGATCCTTGATGGAACACATTTTATGAAAAATAGTCTCCTTGTTTATTCACACCATCCTATCTTGTATACATACTTAATACTCTATTAGTGACTAACATCCTTCCTTCTTTGAATCTCTCAATATACTAATCTTTACTAATATCCTCCAAACTATGCTTATCTTTATCCATCTCTTTTTAATTCTCAAAAATATTCTCTCTATCATCTCCCAATATCATCACTCTCCTATTGAGAAATTATGAAGCTACATGTCCTCTCTCTAAGTACTCGAAGAACTTAACATCTCGATTTGTAGTTATTGAAGAAGATATGACTTTAGGTTTCTTTTCACTTGGCATGTGTACTTTTAATTCAGTTACTTCATATTTTGACTTCGAAATTTCGTCATTCTTTGGCTTACTCCATGCCAAAGAACTTACACTAGAAACACTAAAATGATTAATAACTTCCTTTTGAGTCGTCTGTATAATTTTATGTCAATGTGAACCACACACTCCACTTCACATAATGGTCTAGTTCAAAAATATTGACAATCTCTGAGTTTAGTCCATAAATAAAACGTCATTATTACTTTTTTGATCTTCCTCAACATTTACCCTTACTATGGCAACCTCTATCTCCTTGTGGTGCTCCTCCACACTTTTGGAATCCTAAGTCAATGTTTCTAGCCTTTGGTGAAGATCCTTATAATAGGAACTTGGCTGAAGATATTTTTCATCACCAATTTTATCTCCTCTCAAGTCCTGACAGGTGGTTTTTGGTTCCTTTTCCTAGTGAGGATTTATTGATCTCACTAATTCACAAAAAAATTACTAAATTTTGTAGCTACAAATTTAACCTTTTTTTCCTTTAAAAAGTTATAATAGTAAGAAATCAACTTTACTTGCTTTTCCTATTCTAAATAGGCATTTATGTCTATCCTTCCTATAAAAGGTGTTATTGTCATCTTAATACTATTTATATTGTTATCCACCATTTTTTATACCCCTTTATCATAGCCTAAACCAAATATGCTCCCTCTTTGTCTCTACATTCTACCTCCTCTTTTACCACTTTATCCTTTACCACCCTTTAGACTTAGTTCTCTCAAACAGTTAGAAATGTTATTATTAACTTCAATATATGCCTCAAAATCATTCATCTTAATAAGTATAGGTGAGTTATCTTTTATACTACCTATGACAGCTTCATGTTGATCTAGCATATCCCTAACTTCTCTAAATTTCTTAATGATTTCTCATGTTGACTTTGTATTGTGTCCAATATAAACTCCTAGTCTGTCCTGGCTTTTTCTTCCTCATTTTCTTCTTTGTCTTTGGATGAGTTTTTATTTTAGTTTTGAGTGGTAATGAACTTACAAGAAGATGTTAGTAGGAAAAGCACTATCTCATGTATTTTCTCAAAATTTACTCTGCTCACAACCTAAACTATTAACTAAAGGTTCTTAGCATATTCGTTAATCTATCAAGAAAGTTATTTTTAACCTTTAACTTTATCAAATAACTCTTAAAGAAGAAAAGTTAGATAGAAATAAGTAAGAAAACATAACAAAAGGCCAAGAAAATATGAAAAGTCAAAAATAGAAAATCGAGCTTAATAGAACCTAATTGGACCCAATAAAGAAGAAGAGGAAGAAATCAATAAGGACAAATTTTAAACGACTAAAAAGCAAGAAAAACTAGAAAAATAAAATGTTTATGATACATAGGATACCTTGTCATTATAATAGGAATAGTTTTTACTTATAATGGATCATGCAATTGTTAGCTCTTATGGATAGTTTAGATAAAACCTTTTAATAATTTTTTTTCACAATGAATTTTCTTTTTATTCTTTTGCTTAGCTTGTAAAATTAGAAACGAGAATAAGAATAAGAATAAGATAAATCACGTTCAAAACGACAAAAACACCAACAAAAGAAAGAATTTATGGTACAAAGACACAAAAATATTAAAAATGTAAACAAATAATATCAAGAACAAACTTGAATATGGAAATTGGCTCTTATACTAAATCCAAATATAACCTTCACCAATATAACTATTGAGATTTAATATAAATATAAATAGGACTAAAGGATATTGTATTAAGATAAGTTTGATTCAAGGACACAAATAAAAAACAAAAGCAATTATATGAATCATCACTCATAGAAGGGGGTGATTAAGATTTTAGGATTTGATCACCATTAACAAGTTAGATAAGATCATAAGTTTTTAAAGAACCTAAAACAAGAGTTCCTCTAAAAGCATGAAGAAAAATATCTCCAAGGGTTTTTATTGATCAATAATAATGATAAATTGTTTCTTAAAACAATGAAAAAGTCTTTTGTATACAAAACCTTAGGACCTAAACTCCTAAAGGAAAGTAATAACCTTGACATAATCTAATTGGGAAATAAATAAATTCAAAACATAACTCAATTTTTATCAAAACAAAAGTTTAGATTTCAAAACTAGTAAAATCAAGAGTCCAGTGTTGGCCAGCTTGCAAAATTGGTGTCGATTTTATTTTGGAACTTTTTGCATTAAATTGTAGACGAGTCTAACATTAGGAACAAGTTTAACTTTGATACTGATTTACTTTCAGAACATTTTTTAAACACAAACTTGACCAACATAACACTAATATGATGCCATGTTTTAGAACACATGCCTAACATGTTAATTCTCTCCATTTCCTAACAACTTTTCGTATTTGGTTTGAGCTACTTACAATTCACCATCCAATTAAAGTTTTTGCACATTTTATGACAAACAATTTTCATACCTCCACCTACCATAATTATTATTGGTTTAATCTCCTTCAATAATCCATCTTCTTTCTTAATTATATATTTATCAGCAAAATTATGAATACTAATTCTATTAATCAAGATATGCATCAATTTTTCTTTAAAAATTTCAATAATTATAATTTATTAAAATCAAATAATCAAAGAACATTTCATTTCCTATAGAGAGATGACAGGTTGTTTCACTTTTCCTTTAGCTATCTGTTATCTATCTCCACCTTCCACATGATTATCTACCTTATATGGAACTGAGTTTTCCTACACTTGGCTCTTTGAATAAAATTTTATCATACCAAAAACATAAACCCTTGACGATCTTTTTTCAAGCTCTTTACTGCTAATAACTTTGTCCCACTTAATTCCCTCATATGACTTAAGAGATAATGTTGGAAATGGTTGGTAAGAGGCCCTGATAAGGTCTCTATAGTAGAGCTATCATCAACAGTCCACACTTTTGACTCCTCAAATTAATTTATTAATTATGAATAAATGATGTAATACCAATTCCCACTTTTTATTTACATCATAAGCTTGTTAAAAGTTGATAGAGTTGAAAAGTTTTGTAAGATATTCAATCTTTAACCTTAATCCTTTAACAAATAAGCTCACTAAGTATGTTTAGGCATCATCAATTTGTTAGATAAAAAATCAAATTTGGTGAAACACTAACACTCCTTCACTCTCCCTTTGCTTAAGTTCTTTTGACTCCCTTGCTGGATTATCAAACATATATTCACCAAATCTTTTCTCCAGTAATATTATATACTCACCTTATCTAAGTGGTTCTTTTTCAATCAATTTTTTTGTATAAAATTAGTGCCAAGATAAAGTCCAAAAGATTCATAAATGTAATTCCTAGCTTGAATTTTGTAAGAGTTATATCCAATGAAAAATATTGCTTGTATTGAAAATTCAACTTCGCAAACCCTCATCGGTAAAGGTAGAAAATTCCACCTAACTAAGTCTAGTAGGTAATATATTCTTGCTTATCCACAAGAAAATCATGTATTGACATCTCCAATAGTCTCCTATCATCCCTGATGCTGTCCACTTCTCTCCGACTGAAACTGCCTTGCAGTATCAGCTTTTGGAATCTTGCTTGATTGGTGTAGCCAAGCAAGTAAAATCATGTTGCAACATCTAAGATCACTTTCATCTAGGGTAGTTACTATTTAAACCTTCCCAACAGGGTAAATGGACGAGTGCATAACCCATATGTGAAAAACAGCACGTAGATTTTGTTCTTTTATATCGATAATAGATGGTTTTTTAACTTAAATCACGAATTCTTTTTTATATTTGGAAAAAATCATGATCCAATTCAACTGGATAGTATCTTTATTTCATAAGAGGTGTGGGGGCATATTCAAAACTCCATCTCCTATTTATATACTAAGCTTTTATTAGTAAACTAAGAGTCATATTTTTGTTACTATATTATATTTAACCTAAATTTTATTATTCAAGGAAATGGGTTAACACCGAGCTAGTATTTTAGTCACCCTTCGACTCCTTGTCAACCTTGCCCGATTTGATATCTTGAGTGGGATTTCGTAACATTGCATGAGACAATTACTGTTTGTTTAGATATAGAAAAAGATCATAATATATCATGTATCCAGTCTCTGTTACGTTACATCTACTGTTATATTCCATTATCAATTTTGTTTGATTACATTGCGAGCTACCAGACATCCATGGTAACTTCAGCGGTAATGTGATAAAGACACATGTTCTATGCAGGGATTAACAACCATGGAAAAAGTAGACACCTTCAACTTACCTGTATATTTCCCATCCGTAGGGGAATTGGAGAAAGCAGTGAAGAGACAAGGACAATACAGTATAGAGACTTTGGAGGTACTTTCCAACCCAAATGAGTTGACAACGGCTTCTCTTCTGAAAGCACCCCCCATCGTAAGAGCTGTGTTCGATGGAATTATCAGCAGCCATTTTGGAAATGAATTCAGTCAAAAGTTGTTCGATGACTATTCCAAGAGAATTGCGTACCCTTCTTTCCTTTCGATACCTCACATGTACCAGTTAAGTGTGTTACTAGTTGTTCTCAAGCGGATTAATCATTGTAAAAGATAGATTGACATCCTATTCAAAACAGTCTCCATAAAACTGAGTACTACTAGACATTATTATACTGTGCATGTTAGCAAGAATTCTACTGGAAGTTATTGTTGCTGTTATATAGACTCAAGCCGTTCTGCTCTATCTTTAAATGTTACTCCAGGCTTTTGCGCATGAATATTTTGGCAAGCTTGTTGAAAATTGAAATTCTGTCAGTTAATCATCAGCGTTGCACGTAAAACTTTCTTATCGTTTATAACTTTTATCCACTCCAGAATCTGGCTGTGGACAACTTCCCTTTTATTGCCACATAATCGGGATAATTGTTCCCATTCCCATTACCTACGTATAAAAAAAACAGAAGCTTGGAAACTAAATATTGGTGAATGAAGCTCGACAATGAAAATGTTGTCTCAGCAATTTATCACATATGTTATTTTCTACTAATTCTCAGTAAAACATATACTGCCCACATAGTATAATTTTTTTTTTGCCATTATATTGACACGCCTAAAACCAGCTATGTCGCTAATAATACAAAAAGAAAGCAAAGACATTACCCCATAGATGAAAAGAAATCTAGAATTCATCTTCAAATGTTAATCTAATTGTGCAGTGGCTTGTCCTGTTATTAGCGCAATTGGACTATAATGATTGCAATGTCTAGCTAGTGGCTTGTCCACCGTGTAGTGACAAGATGTAAACATCAACTTGTGCCAACCCTACATATTGATAGTAAAATTACTTTTGGATTGAAAAATGTGCATTTTCTATGGTTGTTATTGGTATTAGAACATTGCTTTATTAAATTGAATTGAAAACATTAACATGTTGGCGTCAATAAGCCTAGGTATGGGATATAGTAGAATATCCTTATCTAGTGCCCAACAATTTACAATTATTTTGTGACTGCAGTTTGGAATCTCCATTTAAAAATGTCCTAGACCTTTAAGAATCTCGGAAGGTGTTTTTTTTAATGTGAATGTATTGCTATTAATACTTGAATAAGAAAGGGCCATAAAAATATGTCATATATATGGAATCCTAAGAGTTTCTTATTTTACGTTGTATTTGCTTTAGAAAATATAATATTTTGTGTTTAAAAATTATGTTGTACGAACTTGATTAATTTAATATTAATAAATTAGTTTAATTTCTAAACTTCGGTTGCTATCTTGAGTTAGTTAACTTGTCATGTTTAGCTTAACTTTGAAAAAACAAAATTGAGCATAAAATCAAATATTATTTAACAAGAACCAATTACATGATTTCCTACTAGAGCATAAAAATTAAAAAATAATTTTTAAATATAAGCTCACTTAATTCTATATCACGTCTCACATATATGCAACACCGCTTGAATTTTGAAGAAAATTAAACAAAAGACTAAAGGTGTAATTTAACGATTCACAAAAGTCTAAGTAAATTCTTACCATTATCTTTTGTACCGCTTTAAACCTTAATGTTACTAAAATAGTATTCATTGCTTTTTAATGTTTCTAAAGTAGTACTCATTTTACTCTGAAAGTAGTAATAGAGACGACCACTATAAGAAAACCGGACAATTTGCGTCGTTTTTAAAAACGTCACAGAATCTCAAAAAACGTCACAGAATATATTCCGTGACGTTTGATAAAACGTTGCGGAATGTGGTGTAGGCAAAAGGTTTCTGTGACATTTTTAGTAAAACGTCACAAAAAACACTGATATTCTGCGATATTTTAAAAGACGTCACAAAAAGAGCGGTCTTTCTACAATGTTTTTAGGAAACGTCACTGAAAGTCATATTCTGACTTTCGATGATGTTTTCTGAAAACGTTGCGGAAAGTAACATTTCGAGACATTTTCATGAAACGTCGCAGAAAGTCAGATTCTGCGACATTTTTAAAATGTTGCGGAATGTTTTACATAACGTCGCAAATAAAGTTATTTTCTTTTAATTATTAATTTTTTATTTTTCGAAAATAATTTAATTTTAATAATTTTTTTAAATAACAAATTTTTTAAATCTTATTTGTTTAATAACTATTCAATATTATTTATGAATTTTATTTATTTAATAATTCTTCAATTTGTTTGGTAGATCATTAATTTTAAACATTCCATTATTATTTTTTCCATTTTTTAGAAAATCATTTTAATTTAATATTTTTTAAATTTTATAATTATTTTTTAAAATACAAATTTTTTAATATTTTAGTGTTATTGTTATTTTTCTTTTATTAGAACAAAGGAGAAGAGAAAAAATAAATAAATAAATTTAAAAAACAAGAGGTAGAATATTTACTTTTTTTTTCAAAAAAATAGGAGAATATTTACTTAAAAGACCCGATGATATACAAATCCAATTTTATATAACTGTATTACCAAAGTTGTCTTCAACCTAAGAGTAGACTCTTCTCCCTTTGTTGGTATTTAACTGTTTTTGTCTTATTTCGAAAAACACGCACCCTGCAATTTAAATAAATTACAGACTTCAACATCGAGCTAATAGAAAGTTTGCTCTAAATTACTTCCACATCTCACTTCAAGTTCCAATGGTCTCCTTCTGCTCACAACGTTCCTTGAGTGTTTTACTGCAACCTGCTGCTTGTTCCCTTTGTGTGTCATTTTTCTCTTCTTTGAATCCTCTGCTTTTGCTCCCAGTTGCACCTTTGCTATTCAGTGGGGGAGATATATACATACAACCTGTTTTCAAAATTTAAATTGTAAGAACAAAATGCAAATAAAAATAGAAACCTCCTGTCAACTGTTCCATTATGATAATATTCATATAGATATGCCCACCTTTTAAGTTTGTAGTTATTGGAGTCAACGAGAATATTGAGAGGAAGATAAGAAATATAGTTTTAATTGCTGGCTAACATCTAAGTATGAGTTGCAAGGATATGGGTAGAAAAAAAAAGAACAGAAAATAGAAAACAAAAGAACAACGACAAAAAAAAAGAAAAAGTTTTCCTCAAATATTGCATGAAAGATTCATGCTGAGAGTTATTCAATGACGATTAGTTTGAGATAGATTACTTAATTGCCTATACCCTTTGGTAAAATGCCTCTCATATCATGCTAACCTTAAAAAGTCCCTTAATTACTTTAAGGAAATGGGTATTGGTCAAATCTTCATTGCAATCACTCTTTAAATATGTCAAAACTCTCTTTATCAAATTGATATGCCTCGAATATTCTATTTGTCGTACCCTAAAAAAGCACTTTACATCTTAAAAACAACTTATGCTTCTTTATAATTTGTACCACCTTCCGAAGATGATCTAAATGTTGTTCAAATGAGCTATCATAATCTAGTATTTCATAAAAAATACTATAAAAAACTTCCTTAAGTTAGACATAATGATGAAATTTATCAAAATTTAGAAATTTATAGGAGCATTAGTTAAACAAAAAGGTGTAACTAAAAACCCATAATGCTTCTCATGAATTTTGAGCATATTTTTATGCACATCTTCTTTCAGCATCCTAGTTTGATGGCATCATGCCTTTAAATCATGATTAGAGAAATACCTAACTTCATGCAACTTATCTAGTAATTCTTTAATAAGTGGTAAATGAAATTTAATATAACTCTCAACAATAAAACTAGTGAGATTCAATGTCGATATGAACATGGCTAAAGATCATTCTATTGAGAAATGTTTAATTTAAGAACACAAATATGAAAAGAAAAAGAATGATATGAATCACCGTACACACTTAAAAGATAAGAGTGAGAGTGATAAAATTATAGGATTCAATTGCCACTAGTAAGTTAGACAAGAACATAAATTTTAGATAACCTAAAACAAGATTTTCTCTAAAAGAATGAAGAAAAAATCTCTAAGGGCACTGAATGATTATTATTATTAATGATTAGTTGTTTCTTACAACATTGAAAAAGTATCTTATATATATATACCTAACTCCTAAAGTAAAGTAATAACCTTGACATAATATAATAAAGAAATAAGTAATTTTAAAAGATAAATCATTCCCTATTCAAAATGAATTTTGAAATCAAAGAACTAGAAAAATTATAAGTTCAACAGTCTAACTTCCAAAGCTAAAGTCAGTTTTGTTCTAAAACTCTACGTATTAAATCATAGACAAGTATAATACTTATTTGCTTCTAAAACTTCTTTCAAACACAAATATGGCCAACACGGCATTAACATGATACCATATTCTAGAACACGAGTCTAACACAATCCCATATAGGTGTTATATTGCCTAATTCTCTAATGTTCTCCAATTTTTAACAACTTTTGGCACTTGATTTAAAATATTTACATCCTTTCTAAGTCCCTCTTCATGTCTCCTTAGAAGCTTATATAACTTAAGTAGATACTTAATTCCCATTATTTTTCCTTTACTCAAAAACATTTGTTCTCAAATTAACACCTTCATCTATAAAATTCAAAAGCACTTGTTTGGCCAAGACTGCATCTTTAGCTTTCCCTGTTCTTGCTACGAAACTTACTCCTTTCTCCTCGTATTTATCTCTCTTTTTCCTTACCAAAGTGTTTGAATTATTCCAATGTGTTTTCATTTTTTCCTTTTTATCTCTCTTAATAACTCTCATAAATCTCGAGGTGGCCTTTATGTGCTTGCTTTAGTTATAATAGAGTAAGAATATCTATTCTTGTACCCAGCATGCATGGCTCTCATATCAAATTGCTGAAGAAACTCCAAAAGAATGTGACCAGTTTGCATAGGCACCATATCATATTGTATTTCATCCTCACACCCCTGATTAAGAAAGAAACCAATGCTTATTTTGCTACGTTAACCTTCCTACTCTTATTCAACCATTGTATACGGTACTGTTTAAGTATTTTATAGTTAGTCTTAACTTCTTTATTAACTATACGCAAGCTACATTCGTACAACTCTTTATATCTATGATCATACTACAAACTTGATCCTTGATGGAACACATTTCATGAAAAATATTGTCTCCCTAGTTTATTCACACCATCCTCTCTTGTATACATACTTAATACTCTATTAGTGACTAACATCCTTTCTTCTTTGAATCTCTCAATATACTAATCTTCACTAATATCCTCCAAACTATGCTTATCTTTATCCATCTCCTCTTCATTCTTAAAAATATTCTCTCTATCATCTCTCAATATCATCACTCTCTTGTCGAGAAATTATGAAGCTATATGTCCTCTCTCTAAGTACTTGAAGAACTTAACATCTCGATTTCTAGTTATTGAAGAAGAAATGACTTTAGCTTTCTTTCCACTTAGCGTGTGCACTTTTAATTCAGTTACTTCATATTTTGACTTCGAAATTTCGTCATTCTTTGGCTTGCTCCATGACAAAGAACTTACATTAGAAACACTAAAATGATTAATAACTTCCTTTTGAGTTGTCTATATACTTTTATGTCAATGCGAACCACACACTCCAACTTCACATAATGGTGTAGTTCAACAATATTCACAATCTATGAGTTTAGTCCATAAATAAAACATCATTATTGCTTTCTTGATCTTCCTCAACATTTACCCTAACTATGGCAACCTCTATCTTCTTGTGGTGCTCCTCCACACTTTTGGAATCCTAAGTCAATGTTTCTAGACTTTGGTGAAGATCTTTATAGTAGGAACTTGGCTCAAGATACTTTTCATCACCAATTTTATCTCCTCTCAAGTCCTGATAGGTGGTTTTTGGTTCCATTTCCTAGTGAGGATTTATTGATCTCACTAATTCATGAAAAAATTACTAAACTTTGTAACTAAAAATTTAACCTTTTTTTCCTTTAAAAAGTTATAACAGTAAGAAATAAACTTTACTTGCTTTTCCTATTCTAAATAGGCATTTATGTCTATCCTTCCTATAAAAGGTGGTATTGTCATCTTAATACTACTTATATTATTATCCACCATTTTTTATACCCCTTTATCATAGCCTAAAATATTATGCTCCCTTTTTGTCTCTGCATTCTACCTCCTCATTTACCTCTTTATCCTTTACCACCCTTTAGGCTTAGTTCTCTCAAATAGTTAGAAATGTTATTATTAACTTCAACATATGCCTCAAAATCATTCATCTTGACAAGTATAGGTGAGTTATCTTTTATACTAGCTATGACAGCTTCATGTTTATCTAGCATATCCCTAACTTCTCTAAATTTTTTAATGATTTCTCATATTGACGTTGTATTGTGTCCAATATAAAACCCTAGTCTATCCTGACTTTTTCCTCCTCATTTCTTCTTTATATTTTGCGGAAATTTTATTTTAGTTTTGAGTCGTAATGAACCTACAAGAAGATCTTAGTAAGAAAAGCACTATCTCATGTATTTTCTCAAATTTTACTCTACTCACAACCTAAACTATTAACTAAAGGTTCTTAGTATATTCGTTAATCTATCAAGAAAGTTATTTTTAACCTTCAACTTTATCAAATAACTCTTAAAGAAGAAAAGTTAGAAATAAATAAGAAAACATAACAAGAGGCCAAGAAAATATGAAAAGTCAAAAATAGAAAATCGAGTTTAATAGAACCCAATTGGACCCAATAAAGAAGAAGAGCAAGAAATCAATAAGGACAAATTTTAAACAACAAAAAAAGCAAGAAAAGCTAGAAAAATAAAATGTTTATGATTCATAGGATACCTTGTCATTATAATAGGAATAGTTTTTACTTATAATGGATAATGCAATTGTTAGCCTCTTATGGATAGTTTAGATAAAACATTTTAATAACTTTTCTTCACAATGATTTTTCTTTTTATTCTTTTGCTTAGCTTGTAAAATTAGAAAACAAGAATAAGAAAAAGTTAAATCACGTTCAAAACGACAAAAACACCAACAAAAAAAAAAGGATTTATGGTACAAAGACACAAAAATATAAAAAATGTAAACAAATAATATCAAAAACAAACCTGAATATGGAAATTGGCTCTTATACTAAATCCAAATATAACCTTCACCAATATAACTAGTGAGATTTGATATAAATATAAATAGGACTAAAGGATATTCTATTAAGATAAGTTTGATTCAAGGACACAAATAAAAAAACAATTATATGAATCATCACTCATAGAAGGGAGTGATTAAGATTTTAGGATCTGATCACCATTAACAAGTTAGATGAGATCATAAGTTTTTAGAGAACCTAAAACAAGAGTTCCTTTAAAAGCATTAAGAAACATATCTCCAAGGGTTTTGATTGATCAATAATAATGTTAAGTTGTTTCTTAAAACAATGAAAAAGCCTTTTGTATACAAAACCTTAGGGTATGTTTGGATGTGGGTGGGGGGATGGAAGGGAATGGAATGGAATGGCCCAAATGACTCAGGCCATTGTTTGGGAGTCTATTTTAAAACAGGATGGAATGGCAATTAATGGCTTTGGAAGCCATCCTTTGCCATCCAAAATTCAATATTTTGTGACCTCCCA
>JAOTBA010000086.1:0-15556 GCA_025629845.1 Erythroxylum squamatum
GATGCCATGTGGAGTATAGTGGTGTTTGTTCGTAGTTCTTTCTTGTCGTAGGATATGTACCGGAATGACCTGCGGGCGTCCCAGTGTGTACCCTACGGTAAGGGGGTGCTACAAGTAACCTTTCATAAGGATGATTGACTAAAAAGAAATAAGGTAGGCTGATAAAAAAAAACATGTGTGTGTTAAATTAATTCCTATTGCACTAGCCCATTTGAAACAAATATTGGGTTGAGAATAGAGCTAGTAGCTAGTTGAGAATGTGATATAGCTGAGTAACCAGGGGCATTCACGAAAATATAGTTTTCTTCACGTCAAAAGACTAAAATGACATTCCCATTAAGCTAAATAATTAAAAAAATGTGGCTTAGTTGAGTAACCGAGGGATATTCATAAAAATGTTCGCCTTTGCGTCAAAAGACTAGGTTAATTTTAAAGAAAGAAACAAATTTTGTTTCAATAAACCAAACCTATTGATCTTTGAAAATAGCAAGAATTTTCATGAAATGATACTTAGTGATAATTAAACTTTTTGATTAAGCACAAATTATAAATGCATGCATATAAGTGCCATAAGTGTATAAATAGGGTGTTGATGTTTTGATTGATACTTATATTCAATTTAAAGCACACGAACGGCATAGGTTAATGTTAGCACATTTTGAATGATTGATGTTTGTAGTTAAATTGATTCCATAAGATTCAATTCCATTGTACCATTATTGCATGTTGCATGAATGTGTGCTTGTGTGTTTTGTGTTTTGTGTTTTGTTGTGTGTTTGTGTTTTCTTCTTTACTTGAAGACAAGTAAAAGTTTAAGTGTGGGGATATTGATAGGTATAGTTCATACTATGTTTTCCTAGGTGTTTTAGTTTGTTTTCAAGTGTTTATTAGATGATTATCGTATACATATGCTTAGAATTGCATTATTGTGAGTGTTTGTTTATATTCTAAGTGTTTATGTGGTTTACAGCATGATTTCAATCTTAATTTTATATTTCATAAGGTGTTTGATTTATTTGTAAGTGTAGGAAATCAGATAATTGAAGAATAAGGAAGATGGAAACTACATGAAGGGTGTCATGATTGTGTATGAGGAGCCTGACTCCTATGTCATGATCATGACAGGCGTAAGTTTTTTCATCTATTTTAAGGTCTGGGGGCATTTTTGGTACTGATCAAAGTAGGAAAACCCTAGATACACCTCTAAGACCCTAATACACTATTTAAGAACGTGAAACTCACAACAAAAATATCAGCTAACATCAAAAAGTGGATCAAACGAGGGAGATCAAGAAGAACATTTAGGAATTCCATCTTTCCAGATCAAGTCCTCAATAGTGTTTTTCTTCTTTCCCTTTAGTTATTTCATTGTTCTTGATGTGTAATCTGAATTCTAAGATGTTAAACATGTTCATGAAGTTCTAAATTTCATATTAAGATTTATTCTAGATCTATTTTGTGACTTTGATTATTATTGATTTCAATATATATTTATATGTTTGTGATAATTGTGCATGCATATACTTGACAACAAATCGAGAGAGTAAGTAAAAAGTAATTAGAGTTGAATTGTATAATGAGATTTGCTAGTTTAATAGACCTACAATGATCAAATTAACAATCAATTGAAGAGAGATCTAGTTTGAGAAATTAATTATCCAATAGATAGCTTCAGATTTAGCTGAAAATGTTATGGATATATTTGTGAATTGAGAGATTGTAGATCTAAAAATTTAGAATTCAATTAGTTTTAATTGATTAGATCTTGAGAGAGATTAATCAATCCCTTAAGAAATCTGGGATCAAATACCTAATTGAATCAACAATAGTTAAGGAAACAAAATGAGGAAAGAATAATTACTAAGTATTCATTCTTGATCAGAACGTTAAATTAATTGGCAGCTCACTGTTTTACTTGTTATTTGATTTGTTTTATTATTTATTTCAATTTATGTTATTTATCTTTATTCAAATCACATTTTGAATACCTTAGACAAAGTTAGGTTCAAATTGTTTACTTTGCACAATCCTCGTTGGAATGATAACCTTATATACTACAAGATGCGATCTGTATACTTGAAGTGTACTGAGAGTTTTATTATATGTAGAACTTGCTCAACAATGGGTTATGGGGAAGATAATAAATTAGATTTAATTTTCTAAAATATAATAAAATAACTAATAATTAGTTGAAAAATAATTTACATGTGGTAGTCACGTGATAAATACAAAAATTTGACATAATGAGTCATATCAGCGACGTTAATGAGAAACTTAACATCAGACTATTTTCGTAACAAATTGAAAGTTCAAGAACTTTAGCACCACTTTTTAAAGTTTGTACTAGTATTTCAAAATTGAGATAAGTTTGAGATTTTTTTTGTATTTTACCCTAAAGATTTTTTTTTCAAACCTAGCTTCAAGTTTAGGAATATCTAACCTAAATTGTCTCTAATTAGATCTAAACTCAGTATAAACCCAACCTAAACTCAAACCAACTTATTTTTATCCCAAGGTAAGGTAATTAATCTAAATATCCAAGAGTTATACAACTTGTCTAGTTACGTGCGACAACTACATATTCAATGTAAGACAACTATTTTAGTGGATTAAGGAAACACAAATTCCTGTAAGTGATACATCTAATCTAACAAAGTGAGCTAGTTATACCTTTAAGATGAACAAATGCCCTGATAAAGTTAAGCAACTCACATGGAAAAAAGATGTCAAAAAGTGATGCACATGATCTAAATACGTGAGACAACCGTACTTTTAAAGTGAGGAAACTGCTTTAGTGGAGATATCCAAAGTGACGTAAATGGATCTACTTAAAACTCTCTTGATGTAAGGAAACTACCCCTGTTAGAATGAGGTACACTACAACAAAGTAGACATTTAACTACTTTTTTTGCGACATTCGCAAAATCATTAGCAAAAGTTATCATATTGCGATGATTTTCCAAATCCTCATTAAAACTAAGCCTTTAGCGACTAACTAAAAAAGCTTCACAAAAGGAACAACATTTCGTGACGAATGACAAAAATCGTCCCCACATGGTGAACATTTAGTGACGATTACCAAAAATCGTCACAAAATGACCCACAATGGGTGATGATTTCAGAAATTCGTCACTAAATGAACTTTTGGTGATGCTTTATAGAAATCGTCACCACAATTTATTAAACATTTGGTGACCAATGTCCAAAATCTTCACCAAAAGGTTCATAATTGGTGACGATATATAAAATCTTCACTAAAAATACATTTGGTTTTTTGCTACATTTTTGACATCGTCACTAAAAGTGACCATTTGGTGACGATATTTGGAAGCATCACCAAAAGATCAACATTTGGTGACAAATTTTGAAAATCGTGACCAAATGTTGCACATTTAGCGACGATTTCTGAAATCGTCACTAAATGGTCCACATTCAGTGATGATTTCTAGAAATTGTCACCAAATGTTCTACAGTAATTTGCAACACATTTGAAATCGTCACTAAATGGTCCACATTCGGTGATGATTTTTAGAAATCGTCACCAAAGGTTCTACAGTAATTTGCAACACATTTGGTTACCATTTGACTAAATCATCACCAAAGGATTGACATTTTCCAAAATTGTTAAACTAATATTTTTATAATCTACAATAGTTAAGATATGTTTTATTGGAGATTTGTTTTGAATGTTTACAACGTATTGTTGAAAAAACACACGCAACATAATTTTAAGTGTTAAACAGTAGTATTAATTAATCGTTAATATTTACTAACATTGCAAAAAATAGTTATAAAATTTAAATAATTGTATTAATATAATAATATGATATATGAAGTAGTATGAACTTTGAATTAGAAGTTTAACAATTCATACAGTCATAGAACAAGAACAATAACGGTTTACACTCAATAGTACGCAGCTTGACCCCTAACTAGTAGAGAAGTTGTTTGACAAATTCTTATAGATACAATAGTAAATTAACTTTAAAGCTGAGTCCAGTTGATTGCATCGATACATGACAATGATATAATTATTTTTTTGGATTCCAAGTGACATGAGAGTTAGTAAAGGTAAATGAGTCCCCGATGTTTGGATTCCCGAGAAGGGTCCTTGCACATTCGAAGGCACTAATTGAAACAATAATAGTTCTTCCCTCAGGTGTAGGGTTTTTCAAACCCTCTTGCAACATCATTTCTGCTATAGCTAAACTTGTAAAGGATACAATAAATGAGTTGACAATTTAGTATGGAAGACAAGTTCTCCAAATGAACTACCAGTATGAAATGATTTACTTAAACACAATCAGTATAAAACATAGATATTGTCAGATTAGTAAATCGTTAAACGAACCAAAATTGGAGTGACATGCATACGTGAATGACTAAACAAAGTCTGTGGAATTGACGAATTTTCCATTACAGACCGTTGTGACATCGCCCTCTCCTCTATTGGTATACATGTCATCTTTGAGAGTCAAGGAAGCTTAAAACAACATGTAGTATATATCATCAAATGTGAATATATATAATAGCTCCATAAAAGGAAATGAGATGTACATAATAAGGAAAGTGATGTTGTTTGGATGATACTAAAGACCTTGAAGCAGAAGATCGACCATGGAAGGAAAATGATGATTAGTGTATGAAGTGGAGATTTTTTTTGCATTGTTTATTTTTTCAGTAGAGACAATTTTCCACATTCCTACCAACGGAATGAATTAGGGCCATCCGGAACTAGTCGCCATATCGACATTCCTTGATTAATAATTTTAAGAAGTATATTCTGCAAATGTCAATTTAGAATAAAATGATGATATGTTCAACTCCAATTTTGATGATAAGTGAAAGTAGTCCAATTTAGCACTTATACATCTGATGTTATGAAAGTTACCCTTACTAAAATTTCAGAAATCTATTGTGTAGTTTGTATCACATGCAAAATTTAGAATTTAAAGTAGAATAGACATGACTATGTTCTTGATGTACAGAAATATAGTATTATCTATATTGGGCTATATTACTATTAATGGAAATGAATTAAAGTAAAATACTCTTGAAGACCTTTCATCAAATAGTTATGAAGCTTTGATGAGGGAAGCATTAAAGGTCATTAGGAAGAAGCCAACCTATATATAAATAACAAAGATTGACAGTAAATCATGTTCGAAACATAACCATAAACACAACCCATACATCAAATGCATAATTAAGAACTCATAATAAATACCTAAAGGTATAAGTTAAACTTAGCACAACTTCGTTAATGAAAATATAACAAAAGAATAATATTGATTCAGTTAACAATTGTTCTTCCACGGTGATGACCACAATACAGAACCCAAACAGAAGATAGGAATTTGAGAAATGCTGACGGCTTGAACGAGAATGGAATAGCCTTTTATTGTGGTTGTCATTGAAAACCTAATACAAAACAACGCGAGAATGGAGTAGCCTTTTATTGTGGTTGCCATTGAAAACCTAATACAAAGCGACATCGTTTTTCTTATTTAGGTAAATGATGTTGTTTCATGTTTACTATAGTTGTTTGAAAGTAGTATTAATTAATTTACTACGATCTATTATATTTGGTCGAAAAACGTCATATGTAGCGACTAATGTATGGTTCATCGGCAAACCTCGCTAGTTCATAAATAACTTTTTATAAATTTATATTCCTATTCTAAAGAATATAATTTGAATTAAAATTAAATTATTCAATTGAAAACTATTTCGAAATTAATTTGTTCACCCTTTATATAAATTATAGTTGACTTACGATTTTCAGAAAATTATACTATTTAATTATATGAAATTTGAAAAACTAAAATTTTAAAATTTAACAAGACATTCTAATATAATTAGAAAAGTATTTTTAACACATCTTTAGAAATTACTATTTTGTAACATAATAGTCTATTTTCTGATATTAAAAGAAAACCACTTTTTAAATTAAATAAGACACTTAAATAATTAAGAAAGTAATTTAGATAATTTATTTAGATATTAATTTTTTAATTATTTAGAAAGTAAAGAATTTGCTTGAGTTTTGGCAATGATGTGGATATTTAGTAGCAAATGGTCAACCATTTACGACTAAGTGTGGAAGCTAGTCGTCGAAATCGATATTCTACGACTCACACGTCTTCATGCAAAAACTGTTTTGGGCAACGATGTGAAAATTTGGTAGCAAATTGTCTACCATTTGTGACTAAGTGTGGTGGTCAGTCATGGAAATGGTCTTCTGCAACTAAATTGAATTCGTAGCAAAAAACTGAGGGTATTTAATTTAAATGTATCTTTTTTATACAAATAAAAAGCTTAATGGTAGATCAAGGGATAAATGGCATATGTTGTCATGTTAATCATCGCATCTCCCTAAAGAAGATAATGTAATCCTTAGCTTGCATTTTGAAATAGTTCCTTCTTTTTTTAAGTATATGAATGAAAGTAATATTTGTATAATTCATTTGTTTAAACAATTTAAATTCTTAGTTATTTTTTAGCTTTGAAATGTTTATTCTTTTGTCTTTTCTATATCTATTTTCTTATTAAATCTACACTTATAACTTTAGTTTTTGCGTTAGTTGGTGATTGTGTATAGGGTTTTTTTGCTGATTATGTCTTCCTCTGTTTGATTGGAGGCAAAACCGAAGAATTTGTATGACATCTTCAGGTATATTCTCCCTATCCACCACATATTGGACAAAAGCCCTATGTCCTGTAAACAAGAATTATAATGATAAAGTACATGGTTAATTATATAGAATTCTTGTAGGGTTTGATTTTTAATTTCAATATATATTTTTAAGCAATTATGTCTTATTTCTTTGTAGTATCACTTAATCATAAAGTTATTTTTTATTTTTTATTAATTTTTAATTACTTCTTATATAATTCTCTCATATTTATAGGCAATCTAAGGATTAATTGTTGAAGTTCCTCCTTCTTGATGGTTTGCGGTTATCCTTCGATCTAGGTAACTCTTCAAACCTAATTAGAAATATTATTTGTCCAAATAGTTGTAACTGTTGTGAATGCAAATTAGTAGTAACCATTATTATTAATGCGAATTAGTAATATTCGTCGCATTTGAAATGGTTTGTTAATTAATTGTTTTATATATTAATGGTCGTTTCATTTTGATGTGTATAGTAACGTAATTGATGTGTATGAATTGACAACATGAATTGAGTGGATAGTAAACTCATTGATCTGTTTGCAGTAAAAACACGATATTGTCACCATGCAATTTAAGAAGATAAAATTGGAACCTTAATTTCTTTCTTTTGCCAATGACATTTAAAATAATAGCTTCAATGTAAACAACAAAAATTAATACAAAATTAGTAGTTAACCTCATACAATGTAATTGATTTTTGTACAAAATAGTTAGTACCATAACAACATCCAACACATCAAACGATGAATATATTATGTTCAATTACAGTATACACTAATGTAAATGATATAATTTATATATTGACAAACTTTTGAAAGAACAATAGGTGTTATAGAGGAAATAGGTAAAGGTAATTTCACCAACAATTTTAAAAAGATAAAAACCTCATACAATGTAATTAATTTTTGTACTAAATAACAACATCCAACACATCCCATGATGAATATAACATATTCAATGACATTATACACTAATGTAAATGATAAAATTTATATATTGAAAAATTAGAAAGAACAATAGGTGTTATAGAGGAAATAGCTAAACGTAATTTCACCAACAATTTTAAAAAGATAAAAATTAGAACTTTAATTTATTTCTTTTGCCAATGACATTTAAAATAATAGCTTCAACATAAACAACAAAAATTAATACAAAATACTTAACCAATTACAATGTCATTATGTAATAGAAGAAGTTAAATAGAAAAAGCAAACAAGAAACAACTCAACTTAGTACAGATAAAGGATAGTATATAGGTTGGAAACAAGAAACAACGCCATGTACCTTAATTACATTGGCTTTTTTAAATGTAATATTAAATGAAAAAGCATGTAATAACTCAGTTATCTTCTTTTATTGTATAGATAGATGGATATGAGTTGGATGTCTCATCGAAAATGGTCAACTAAATGCGTAGAAGGAGTTCAGAGTTTCATGCAATTTCTAAAAGAACAAATGGGTGATGAATGTAGTATTCGTTGTCTATGAATCAATTGCTTAAATTTTGACTTCCAAAGTCAAGATGTGGTATATAATCACTTGCTAATCCAAGGTATAGATAAATTCTACACTCCATGGCTTTATCATGGTGAGCATAAGGAAGCAAGTTGTAGTAGAAGTGGCGGTACATATTATGATGACAGTTACAATAATAATGTAGATGATTATGATGTGAATGATGATGGGATTGACGAGATGTTAGACGATTGTCGAAATTATATGGAGACTATGAATGAAACAGGAATGCCTAACATAGTTGGTAGTATTACAGAAGATAATTTTGGGAAGTTATTGAAAGTTTCTCAAGAAAAATTATATCCAGGGTGCTCTAATTTCTCACAACTATCATTTGTTGTGAAGTTGTTGCATTTGAAGTTTTATAATAAATGGAGTAACAAGTCCTTTGACATGTTAATTGACTTACTTAATGATGCATTACCTATTGGACAAAAGTTTCCGAAATCTTACTATGATGCAAAGAAACTGTTAAGGGACCTTAGATTGGGATATATTTCAATTCATGCTTGTAAGTATAGTTGTGTTCTTTTTTGGAAGGAAAGTAAAGATCTTTAAGAGTGTTCTATTTTTGGTACATCAAGGTGGCAGGTGGATGATGGGAAACGGAAAAAGTACCGAATAAAATCCTTCGATACTTTCTTATTAAACCACAATTACAAAGGCTTTTTATTTCAACAAAAACAATCATAGATATTTGGTGGCATAAAGAGAAACGCATCGAAGATAACATTATGCATCATCCAACAGACTCAATGGCATGAAAAGAGCTTGATAGAAAGTTTCCATGGTTTGGACAAGATTGTCGTAATGTTCGACTTGGATTGGCCTCAGATGGATTTAATCCTTTCGGTAATATGAGTATTTCATATAGCATGTGGTCGATGATTCTAGTCCCATACAATTTACCTCTATAGAAGTGTATAAAGGAGCCTTTTATGTTGTTGTCTTTGCTTATTCTAGGACTTACTGATCTTGGTAAGGACATTGATGTATACATGCAACCATTAATTGATGACTTAAATAATCAATGAGAATTTGGATTACACACTTTTGATGCTGTTGAAGGCGAAACATTTATAATGCATGCTGCTATTTTGTGGGCTATAAATGATTTCCCAACTTATGGGAATTTTTCTGGGTGGAGCACTAAAGGGTATATGGCTTGTCTTGTGTGTAACCATCAAACATATTGAAAAAGGATATGAAGTAAAATATGTTATAGGGTCATCATCTTTATTTATAACACCAGCATAGATGGCAAAGAAGTAAACAGTTTAATGGCACAGTAGAGTTGGGTAAAGCTCCAGTATAGTTGTCCAGTAATGATATTATTTGCCAGCTGTCACATTTGGGTGACATTACACCTGGCAAACACCCAAGTAATAGAAAGTAAAAGAGAAATGATGTCGAATTGAATTGGACAAAAAAAAGCATATTTTTCAACTTGCCATATTAGAAGGAATTACTATTGAGGCACAATCTTGATGTCATGCATATTGAGAAAAACATTTGTGAGTCCATTTTAAGGATTGTCATGGGAATTGATGGAAAATCCAAAGACACAATTAAAGATAGACTTGACTTGGAAGACATGAATATTAGAAAGGACTTACATTTGAAAAGAAGAGATGATGTCTCATACGTTATTCCCTCTGCTTGTTACAACATGTCAAAAAGTGAGAAACAATCATTCTGTCAGTTCCTCCAATCAGTCAAATTTCATAATGGGCATGCATCAAATATATGCCATTGTGTGAATGTTAAAGAGGGAAAAGTGTCAGGGTTGAAAAGTCATGATTCTCATGTACTTTTGCAACGATTACTTCCTGTTGGAATACGTGGGTGCTTGCCGAAAGATGTGTCCATTACTTTGGGTCAATTGAGAGAGTTTTTTAAGCAATTATGTTGCAAGACACTTAAAGTTGAAGAGCTTGATAAAATGGAAAAAGACATAGCATGGATTCTATGTAAGCTTGAACTATTATTCCTCCAATCGCTTTTTGATGTTATGGTTCATTTGGCAATTCACTTACCATATGAAGCAAAACTTTGTAGACCAGTTCAATTTTGATGGATTTTTCTGATTGAAAGGTAATTCATATTAAATTCAACAAGTTTTTTTCTATGTTATTTGTTTGTAACAATTCCTAAGTCTATAACTGTTTATGTTCAGGTTTTTATGCTCTCTTAAGTGTTATGTACGTAATAGAGCTCAACCAGAGGGGTCTATTGGAGAGGCTTATATAGCAAATGAGTGCTTGACTTTTTATTCAATGTACTTAACTGATGTGGAGGCAAGATTTAATAGACCAAAACGTAACTTTGATTTTCGTGACGAAGGTGGGTTGTCTATTTTCTCCTAAAAAGTTAGGTCACTTAGTGTGGGTAAATATGTGGAGTTAACTAAAGATGAATTCAAAATAGCCCATTGGTATATTTTGAGCAATTGCGAGAAAGTCGATAATAATTGCGAGAGAGTCGATACATACATGGAGTCCCTATATTTCTTTTCATTCAAGCAATCATATTACAATTGTCTTCATTCACTCTGAGATCTTACTATTGTTGTCTTTTTTAAATAAAGAGCACAAAGACACAATTCGCAGCAAAGGGATTATTAATGTTGAAGAAAGACATAGGCAGAAGTTTGTATCATGGTTTAGAAATCGAGTAAGTTTCACATTGATTACATATTATGAAAATATGAGAATATGTCTTATCCTCATATTTATTTTCAATTTGTCATACAGATGATACAATTACATAATCGTAATGTGTAAGAAGCGACAACAACATTATATAGTTTGGCATATGGGCCTCATATTTGTGGGAAGAAATACATAGGTTGCATTGTTAATGGGGTGAGATTTCACATACAAGATCGAGATGGTCAAGTTAGAAGTCAAAATTGTAAGGTTGTCGTTGAAGGATGTCATGACGACAATTTCATTGACTTCTACGGTGTCATATGTGAAATAATAAAGTTGTTCTACTTAAATGCAAATGGTTTGATCTAATTGAAATGAAAGTGAACAGGCATATTACTAGCATAAATGTTAGTAAGACATGGTATGATAATGATCATTTTGTCCCTGTAAGTCAAGTTAAACAAGTTTTCTACGTCAACGATATTGTATTGGGTGGCAATTAGAACGTTGTTCAAAAATTTCAACAAACGAGTGTCTTTGATTTTTGTGAAAGGGATATTGGTCAATTGGATGAGGATGTAGATGAAATCTATCAATAAATTGGATTGGAGTTCAATAACGAAGGCATTCTAGTAAGAGATACAGATATATCATCATTCTATAGGAGAGATGTCGATCCCAACATAGTTCAAGTAGATGAAGTCCAAGCCCATCTTATCTTACAAACAGATGAAGACTATACTTAGGATGGCTTAAATGACAATGACGATACTTTGCTTGAATATATTAGTGATGAAGAATCCAATGATAATGTACTTAATGATGATGATTTTCAAAATCTTGATCATGATGATTGAATGTAAATAAAATGTTTGTATTGTTTGAAATGTTTTGTTCATAATTGCCTTATGTTGTTGATGTCTAACTTAATTTATGATGACTAGATTCATATTTTTAATGTTTCATCTATGTTTATGCGGAATGTTATGCCGAATGTTTAGTATTTGACTACTAATCTCCTTATATTCATGTGGAATATTGATGTTTGAGTTAAGCTTAAGCATTATGTTCATATTTCATTTTAGTTGTTCAGTATAATGACACCTGGTAGAACAAGGGAAAGAGGGTGGCAACGACCGAAGAAGTTCCTCCCCCACAACAACTAACTTAATCTGAACCCTTCGTTCAACAACCAACAATTGCATCCTCGAATGAAGAAAGTCAGCAACAACCTTTACCAACATCGTCAGTTAGTGTTGAGGGATCTTCAAGTATGCTATTGTTAACCAAATATATTTACATTAATGTTGAAATTACTCATTACATGTTTAGTGTGTTTTTCTTATTATGATTTTTTTTCAGGTTTCAATAATGTCATTAGAAAACGAGGTATAGGTATCACAAAAGGAGCTAAGTTTCTACGGATGAATGTTGCAATGAATAACAAGTTGTCTATGACCATTGACCCTACGCAACGTCGCCCTCTGGATAAGATCCAATATGCAAAATTGTCCGGTAAGTTAGGCATCATTGTGAGGAATGAATTGCCTTACCTTCAACATGCCAGGCAGTTGAAGGAAGATAACTTGCTCCAAAATACTGAAGACAAAGTTTCGATAATATTTCAATTCATTTGATTAAATGTACTGCAATTTTACTTACCAAAAACAATAACTTAACTTATACGTTTTCTTTTGTAGATGAAGGTCAATATCGTTGATATCGACAAGCCTGAGGTTTCAAACTATGTTAGTTCATTGCTAAAACAAAGGGAAAAGGATCATCGATATAGACTTCATAAATATTAACAGTCTTTCCCTTCTGATGAAGAGGCAAGGGGACATGTTCCGGAATGGGTGAGTTCAAAATTTTGGACTGAAATGTGTGATTATTGGGCCTTTACGAAGGTTCAGGTTTGTTTTATTTCTCTTCGTATTTCCTTCCATTATTTTTGTTTATATATTTCATGACTACTTCTCTTAATTTAGGAAAAGTGTGAGAAAGTGAAGGTGAACAGAGCAAAAATGAAGACTCCTCATAATACTGGCCCTAAATCATTTGTTGTCGTCCAACAAGAATTTGTAAGTGTAACGTTTTCAACTTATTATTCAATTTCTTAATACAATAAATTCTATTATCTTCTAATTTTTTAAATTCATATAATATAGTTAAACTCAACTCCAAGGACAAGTGTGTGATAGGATTACACTGTACAAGCTAACACATTACAAGGAAGGTGAAGGCTGGACGTCTGAAGAGGCAAAAAGTACTTATGTATGTACAAAAAAATTAATATTATAGTTTATTTTTTTATGTAATACTAAGTAATAATTTTTTACTTAACTCAATTTTGTACTTTAAATTGTAGGAAAAAATGCAGGAGTTATTGCAGACATCATTGTCTCAGGGGAATCAACTCAATGTCAATGACATTTGCAACAATGTCCTTGGTATAAGATCCGGATATATCAAAGGTCTTGGGTATAACCCTAAGTCTGTTGGTGCATCTTCGTCATGACTAGTATATGTCACGACACTTCAAAAGGAGAACCAGTCATTGAAAACTAAGTTACAATGTACAGAAAAGAAGTTAAATCGTAATGTAAAAGAAGTCAACAAGCTTAAAAAGATGGTCAAACAATTACTTGGCTCAAACTATGTCAGTGGTAATGACAATGAGGAGTCTTAGTTTATTTATAAATTTTGTACAAATTCTGTAATTAACCTGTAATTATTTTTTATAAAATGTATTCCATTTTTAATGTTTATTTTATTTCACTTTATTATTATTTAAAAAATATGTCATCAACATTAATTATAAATTGTAACAATTTAATATTTCAAATTGTCTTAAAATTTGTAATAAATTAAATTAAATTTGTTTTTAACAATTATAATAAAATTAACATTTAAAAATAAATGTTTGTCACTAAAAAGTATTAGCTACCAAAACAAATTCGTCACAAAACTTTATTCCCTACATTTTGAAGAACGTCTCTAAAAATATTTACCTACAATAAACAATTAGTAGCTAAAACTATTCTACTACAAAAACAAAATCGTGGGTGAAAATAATTACGTACGACTATGGTTTTGTAGGTAAAAACTTTTCCTACAAAACATATACGTCGCAAATTCCTATGTAGGATGTTTTTGGTTCTTGTTGGTTATATGTTTTACCGACGAATTTATTGTGTATCCAAAACCTTTTTCCGACGATTTCATGAAACATTGCAGATATTGTTTTACTACTCGGATTTAGCGATCATCATGGCAACAATTGTTTTTTGTCGCAAATTATTATTTGACACGATTTTTTAATATTTTGCGATGATTGAATTCGTCGCTAATAAGCTTATTATCTGTTGTAGTGTCTTTCCCGTATAAGTAATGGACAAAGCTTACGAGTATAGGCCTGAAGCATGAGGTTGGCGTAAACATAAATATGGGTCCTTTCGTTCGGATTTATCCTAACTACTTCTTTGGAACTCATTAAACAGAATGAGCCTCTGTTTGGTTGGACTTATACCAGTAGTGTTTTTGTCAGTAGAGCTTTTTTCTTTAGATCTTTTTTTAGAAGAATTTTTCTAAGTCAGTTGACTATTTAGCTGTCATTTAAAAAAGAGCTTTTTTTAAAGAGCTTCATACAGTTGACTGTTTGGCAACATAAAAATAAAAAGCACTTTTTATTTTAAATATATTTTATTTTGTAATAAAAATTATTTATGCATTTAAATATTATTTAAAGTATATTAAACAACATGCAAAGCATAATATATTAATTATTATATAATTTTAAACTATATGAAACATAAATGAAAATTTATCTAACCAAATCTTTTATATATATTATAACATAAGTAAACTAATATCGAAAATAAATATTAAAACATATAAAAAAGCCAAATAATATTATATAAATTCCAAAATAAATATCCAAGTTCAGTAAATAGTTAAATACATATTAACGGGAAGATGAGTTTGTGAGTATTGTGGGAATTATGTGTAAAACATAAGGGCAAAAGGGACTAAAATAGGCACATTAATTGATATGAAAAATTTACTTGAAAAGTGCTTTTTTTAGAAACTCCAAATTTGAACTTCTTAAAAAGCTGTATTTTGGCTGTCAAAAAAGTCATATCTATTAAAGAAGTGCTTTTTTATTTTGCAGTAAAACACTATTTTTTGTGACAGAGAAAAGTACTTATTGGCCTCCAAAAGCCTATCCAAACAGACGCAAAATCCCATTAATTATTTGAATAAGAGATATTAGGTTTAATTAGAATAAATAATGTGATGTATTTACATTGATGGAACGTAAAAATAAGGATAATAAAAGATATTGTTTGAATTTTAAAATGATAACTACTTCCTCTCTCTTTCTACCTATTAAGTTTTTCATGTATCTCTCCGTCAGACAATATACGGAAAATAACGAAACAAAGGCCAAGAGATAGAAAACAAAATATAAGAATATCTTGTTGAAGATTATTGGAGATTATCTGTTCAAACAGTATCAGAAATATAATGGATCAAAGTACGCTTATGTTGTTGTGAAGTTTTCATGTAAGAAAGATTACATGTGGTATCAGAGTATGATTTTGAGAATCAATAATTTTCCATTTAAGATATTTTATACTCCCTCTGATTCATAATAAGTGTCGTTTTAGATACATTTTAATTATTCAAAATAAGTGTCATTCTTGACTTT
>JAOTBA010000087.1:9809-27814 GCA_025629845.1 Erythroxylum squamatum
GTGTATTCAATTGGTTTGTGAATGTTACTGTGTTGAATGTGACATGATCATGAAAAATATTAAGATTTCGAAATATGCCTTCGGGCAATCCGAATTTTTCAAGCATAAAAATGTGTATTATGTGGGTTTGGTTAGGTCCCCTAAGTTGAGTCAGTGCACTGTCTCGTTTTCGAAAGGCTTCTCCTGCCTGCCCGCTAGTGGCACTGGAGTTCCGATTTTGGACTCCCATAAGTTCACGGCTGCACAGGACCGCTATGCGGGACTGTGCAGTACGTTCCGTTTGAACCGAAACCAAACCATTCTGAGGTGTTATGTGACTTTTGCTTTGTTTAAATTGTGATGCATTTGTTATGTGAAGCATTCATGTTTTTGGAAATTGTGCATGATTTGTGAAAAATTTGAGAATTTTGAGGAATGAAAAATTAAGTTTTGAAATCTAGAAAATTTTGGAAAGTAATATAAATGATTTGAAAATGTGGAAAGTTTTGAGAAATAAATGTTTTTGAAAAATTTGCTAAATGACAATTGTTTTGAGAAATAATTTTTGCTTATTTTTCAATTGATAAATATGTTATCCACGAGCTATTTCAGCTTACCCCCCTTTCACCCCATCTCCAGGTTTCGAGTAGGAGATCGGATGAAAGGAAGTCAAGACCCTTGTTCGATTTCGTTTGTTTGAGTTTTCTTGTTTTAGGAATTTTTGATATTGTATATGGCTTTGGAATGCCAAGCTTTTTGTAAGCATTTAATTCAAGATGTAAAGAAATTTTGAAGTTATGTATGGATTTGAGTTTGTGTATGATTATGGGATTGTGTATTGATTTGAGACATAAATCGGTGTATGATCATGGAATATGAATGGAATTGAATATAAATGTGGTTTATGGTTTTGTATATATATTACTTATGATTATGAATTGGATTGAATAATAGGACTTGCATATGATTATGAATGAGAATTATTGAAGTATTAGCTATAGAATTGGGTTTTTTGTGTTTGGATTTCTGGACGGGAGGTCCGATGAATTGGAGTTGGTTTTGGGATATTAGAAGTGTGTCTTTTTGATTTGCAGAATTTTGGGTTTCTGAAAATGCAGCCGTTATGCTGCCGAAATTTCGTTAAATTGTGTATGGTTTGTTTGGGAATAAGATATGTGTAAGTGTTTATATTATGGCAAAGGAAATTTTGAGATTCGAATGGATGATTGTCCAAATGGAAATTTTAATTGGGAAATTGAATATGGATTAGTTTTGTTTTTGAATAAGATTGAAATAAGATGAAAAGGAATAAATGTTATGAAAAAAAAAATTTAGACCGGATTTCGAAATTGGATTAGTCTTAGGGTTCCAATGCGATTAGCAAGGATGTTCTAAAATATTCCTTACCGGATGTCGGACATTGGTGTGCTTGCTTTGATTTCGATTTCTTTTCCAATTCGCTGCGCTTTGAAATCATTTCCTTCGATTTCCACTTTCGCGTTTATTTCTGCTTTTGATTTTGTCCGTTCTTTTTGATTCGTTGTTTTCCGATTCGTTTCGTTTTCCGTATTTCTGCCTTTCCGATTGGGGTCCGGTCCCGAGGTCGGGTCCCAACAAATGAAGACTATGGTAAACTGATCTAAATAAGGATGGAACACCCTATTCATGAAATCCATAAATACTGCAAGCGCATTTGTTAATCCGAATGGTATCACCAAAAATTCATAGTGTCTATACCTCATCCGAAAAGCAGTATTGTGCACATCTTTCTCATCAATCTTTAACTGATGGTAGCCAGACCTCAGATCTATCTTTAAGAATACTATAGCTCCTATTAACTGATCAAACAAGTCATCGACCTTAGGGAGTGGATATTTATTCTTGATGGTGGCCCTATTTAACTGTCGATAATCAACACATAAGCGGGGGGTCTCATCATTTAAACAATACTGGTGCTCCCCACGATAAATGACTTAGTTTGATGAAGCCCTTGCCCAATAACTCTTGTAATTGAATCTTCAACTCTTTCAATTCTGCTGGTGTCATGTGATACGTTCGTATGGATATTAGCATCATCCCTAGGACTAAGTCAATAGTAAAATCAAACTCCCGATCAAGTGGCAATCTAGGTAATTCCTCCGAAAAGACGTCTGGGAACTCGCACACAATAGGGACATCTCTCGGTTTGACCCTCTATGCCGAAGAGTGAATCACATGTTCGAGATATGCCTGGCATCCCTAACGAATCAACCTCTTAGCCTTGATCACCGATATCAAACAACTCAGGAATATCCATTGATCACTAGTAAATTTAATTGGGACTCCACTCTGAGTATCAAATTCCACTTCTTTCTTAAAACAATCAACCCAGGCACGATACCTCTCTAACCAGTCAATCCCCAATATCACCTCGAAATCCTAAAGATCGAGGGGAATAAGATCTACCTCCAATACAGCATCACCGATCTTATCTCACAGGTCGTATATACTTCATCACAAGCCACTTGCTATCCAAGAGGAGTGACTATAAAGACTCCAGGGGATGACTAACATCCTCAGCAAAGGTCACACTAACAAAAGACCTATGTGTGCCAGTGTCGATCAAAACTTTAACATTTCTACCGAGAACACACATAACACCATATAACACTATGGGTTAGCACTCATACTATTTAAGAGTTTATCAGTACTATACAGAACTTGCACCGCAATATAGCAATACAACAACAAAGAAATGTTTATCCAGAAAATACCTATAATTGTGTCAGGATTGACTCAAACGTCCTCCTCCGTCAATGCATAAAGTCGTGTTTGAGTTCGCGAAGCAAGACGTTGCTGACTAGCTGGAGGTGTCCTACTACCCATACCAGTCCTCTGTGTGGATTTAAAAGACTGAGCACTTGCCCTGGCAGTCTCCCCTTTGTGTCTCACTGGCTGCACCAAGCTATCTCCTCCTCGAGTTGAAGTGCAAGCCAGCTGTGGACAATCTCTCCTCATGTGCCCTGTCTCTCCACACTGAAAACACTTTCTCGGCTCTGCACACTTGGCTGAATATACCTTTCTAGAGTTTCTACACTACCCGGATCGGTATGATCGAGCTCGAGAAGCAGAGCTAGTAGTAGGGGCAGTGCTCTGATCTCCTAGTCGTGATGACCGTAAATTGACAATTGGTGATGCAGTGTCTCCAGTACTACCTGGAGCTGAACTACCATGGCTCCTCTTAGGCTGCTGGCTGGAGGAACCTTCTCCCTTCCTTTTCAAATTCTTTTCCTCCTGCTGTCTTCCGCGCTCTTTCACCAACTTCTCAGCTCTCCTAGCCAACTGTACCATCTCCTTGAACGTGGTAGTGGGGGTAACCGTCACCCTCTCTCAGATCGCTAAATGCAATCCAGTCTCAAACCGAACACACAGATTCTCTTCATCTGCCATGTATTCAGGGACAGAGGTGGTAAGCTCTCTTAGCTCTGTCTCAAACTCGTGCACCGACTTGTTCCTCTGTGTCAGTGTAAAGAAGGCAGCCTTCTTTTGATCTCAATCAAATCTAGTATAGTATTGTTCGTTGAATTCATTGATAAAATCCATCCAAGAAATCTGATTGCATTATTGTCCCCGAACATTTTCCCACCAAACTTTAGCATCATCCTCCAATAATCAGACAACTACCTTCAGCTTCATCTCATCAGACAGCCCCATATCATCAAATATCTCTACGGTCTATCTCATCCAAGATTTGGCCTCAGTAACATCACAATGCCCATCAAAAGTACCACACCCGAGATTTCAAACAACAGATGTTGCCCTGGTGCAGGACTAGGTACACTACTGGCTGTTGTGGTGGCATCTGTGACGCTCCAGCCCCAGGCTGCCATTGCACAGTATACTATTCCTACCATGTCATCACCTACTGCAGAGCCTCCCTCGGCACCTGTGGTAAATTCGACTGAGCTACTATCGGTGGTGTTGCAGTGTGAGGCTGTCTATCAGCCGAAGAGCTAGCAACCATTGGTTCTGCGACTGCTTCAATGCTATGTTTCTCTGGCTCAGGTCGCATAGGTCCAACCTTGTGACGACTTCCCCTTCCTCGTCCAACCATGCTACCACTATAAGATCAAAGAAAAAGAGACATTGTTTAATAAAATAGATTGGGCTAAGCCTAGCTTATCCGATATCCCAAACATCCTAAGGAATGTCGACAAGTACTCTGATCGAAGTCGAAATCATCCGATCGTTAAGGACGTGAACTTAACAATCTAAGTCTCAACTTTTCGACCAAAGACTTTCGACACCCAAACTCAATTCGTAAGGCTCATGAACTTTTTGAAAACGAAAATAACACTTTTGAAAACGTAAAAACCAAGCTCTGATACCAATTTAATTGTCACGACCTGATACCACATTAGGCACATGACAAATACCACATACCCAGGCTAAGGATACTCACGGTATCCTTAATCTAACTATGCTAGGCTAACTGAATATCTCCCCTCTTTTTTTGAAAAAGTTGGACAGCACAATGACTGTATTTTAAAAAATCCCAAAACTCAACCAAACACCTGTAAACAATTTCAAACGCACTTCTACATTCATATTAAAATTTTATCACAACTTCTGGACAGTTAAGTCCACTCAAAAGGAATCTCAACAACAGTACCAAAAGTTCATACATAAAATCTTTTACAAACTACAAAATAGTCAAGTTATAAAGTCATAAAGCATATCAACATAACTAATCTAATAAAAATAGTTCATGAGCCACTATACAACAAAAGTACAAATTAGAGTTTACCCACATGCAGTAATGTCCCAAAAATATTAAAAAAACTGCATCCACACAGGACTTCAAGCTCACTAAATTAACCTGTATGGTTGGAAAACGGAGGGGGTGAGTACACTATATAGTCAGCGAGCAGGAAAATATATATTGCAAATAAAACTCGATACAAACCAAGACGGAATAAATAACCTAAAATGTGAACATACATGAAATGGAAATACATAGGCCTAGCCTATGACTCGATGTATATTGGTTAGGAACCACATAGGCCTAGCCTATTAATCACTCATCAGGTGAACATAGGTTCTAGCTCTGTACACAAAAACAGAAGAAAAAAAACATCACATGAATAAATCAAATCTTGTCAAAAAAAACATCACCACTAGTCGGCCAAACTAGTGTGCACACTCACCGATTTTAGTGTTGGCTCGACTTTCATCCTTGGTGAGTCCGGACTATAGTCGACAAGAGCGTCATGACCCTATATGATAACCTCGTCGGTGTCCAGACCCCTAGGTGTGGAATCACCCGCAAGTCCCATAGAAAAGTGTCGATATGGGGACTCGAATTTTGTGTACCAACTAGGGTATGGAGGTCGCTTAATATGTTATACCTAGCACATGATTGGCCAATCGTTACCTCACCATTCATAAAAATCATATAAAAATATTAAGTACAAAAATCAAGTAAGGCACCATGCCTTTATTTATCGATCCAACCGATAAAATAGAACCTTGCCATGACTCTAAGCCAAAAGTGAACACATACATGACTCAAATTATGCATATGTAAATTTCAAAATATTATTTCATGCAATAAAAGTCATCTTTTGCACTCCAAGTGCAAAGTGTTATTGAAAACAATGTCGTTTCTTAAATACACAAGTATACTAGCATCCATTTGAGAATCAATTCTACTATGCATTACCTAGGTTCAAAATTCACATACAAGTTATCATGCATGTCTAAGGATGTTCTAATCCCATTTGAGAGATATGATTTTCCCAAATCAGCTCAAAAGATGGTTTACACTCCGTTAACTTCAACAATCCTCAGTATGAGCTCATTCATTCATAGCTCTCAAGCCTTTATACATTAACAAAAATACAATGTATTTACTACTCAAACATATATCTCATACTTATATATCATCACATAAGTGTATAAAAAACAATATCACTATCTTTAAGCTATAAGATTTGGCCATAACTCATCAATTTTATCAAAATTCAAGTTTACTCTAAGTAAACATGAAAGTCGCTTTCCAATGTATATCATTACAATTCCTTACTAAGCCAAGTTCACTTAGGCATTTTATCAAACACCTAATGTGCATAGCCTTCAAGTCATATTTTCAAGACTTTATCATAGTAATTCATGCTCCTATCTTATTATATAACAAACACTTCTAAACAAAAACGCATTTCGCTACTCCATTCAATCCAATTCCCTTCATTTAAGTCATATTTATCATAATTATGTACTCATCACATTACTCCATTCCTTTTGCCGTCATTTTAACCAAGCCTTATCCAATATACATTTTCTTCATTTTTCATCATCAATTCACATTATACATGTACAATTAACACCATAGAATTCATTTAAATAATCAATTTCAAAGGTTATTCAAAATTTCACAAACTTTCACCAAAGAGGGGCCATTTCGGTTTTGACTTAAGGGAGCTTCTCCATGACTCATTTCATTCATCTAAACCATGTCTCATGTATATTCAAGCATGGATAACAACATATCTTAACACCAAACTCAAAATCACAATGTAGAGAAAGATGAGACAAAACTTACCTAAACTTTCCTTTAGTGCTCTTAAAATCCTTTGAGAATTTCTCAAATCTAATGATAGATTTGTGTTCCTTGATCCTAAATTAGCTTAGAACACCTTGATTTGGATTGGAGAATCAAAACAAAGGGTAAGGTTTAGTGTAGCCAAAAATGGTCTTCTCCTCCTCTCTTCTTCTTTCTTCTCCTTTCTTTTAATTAAAACAAAATGTTTTAAGTCTTTCGTAATGGGATGCATGGCCATAAATGAAAGAAGGGTCTAGAATATTAACTCTTTTTTGACAAAATGGGGTGAAATTACCTTTTTGCCCTTAGCTTATTTGAAATTACCATTATACCCTCAAAACTTTTCCTAAATTTGCAATTAAGCCCAAAATTTGGGAATAACCAAAACTTTTACTTTTTTTTTGGTCCCCAGACTTTGAAAATAATAATTAAACCCCTTGACTTTTAAAATTATATATTGATCTTGCAAGAATTGAAAAATTACATTTAAGTCCTTTGACTTTTAACAATTGATAAATAAGCCCTTATGTACATCAACTTTTCCAATTAAGCTTTCTAAGTGTCTAAGAAGTCTATAATTCATGTCTAATCACCTCTAAGGCATTAGAACACATTTAATTTAACTACTATAGTCATATCTATCCAATGGACTCGGTTTTATACACTTAGAAGCTTATATGTCAGAAATCTCCAAGATTTCGCATACCGATGAACTCTAAGTTCATGTAAGGGCATATAACATTATAAATCATTTACATATATACCCAAATGACTTAAATACATATTTGAACTCATACACAATCATGTATATATCAATATACAGTAGCATCTCCAAGTACCGACCAATACAAAAGGGCTCAAAAATTCTGGCGTTACAATAACAATTTTTTGTTCTTTTATTTAATACAATTGTTTTAATTAGTTTATGCATGTTCTAATATATCCAGAATATTAGTACATAATATGATGTCATAATATAGAGATTGGGAAATCCTTTGTATGAATATATCTACCATAATTAAAAGGATTTGATTGCAGACCTAGAGATAGATCAATATAAATCCTTGGGATTAGGATCAAACCTAATAGCAAAATTCACAAATCAATAAAGCAATCCTAGAAACTTTAACCTAAATGATTTATGTTAATAAACCTATAGGTTAATTGTTAGTAGTCTCAAGAGAGTTATTAACATAAGATAGGAACTTCCACAGTCCAATAGTCAATCAAACAATTGCATGATAAAAGGTTAATTATTTAATGGTTTTAGGGGATTCATTACCTAGACACTAATCTTTGATATTAAGTTTTCTAATCGATTTCCTTTCTGTGTTCATTATTGTTTCCTATTTTATTCTAATTTTTTAAGTTTTATTTTTATTATTAAATTCCAAAATCCAATTTATAGGCAAGATAATAGGAGAAAGGTAATTGCTATTAATCGTTATCTTAGTGGATCAACGTAGTTACCTGTGCTAGCTACAAATATGCGTGCACTTATGGTTAATTCAAATATTAACAACTAAAATAAGTCAATCAATACATAATAAGTGAAAAACGAGAATTTAAAGAGTATATTGCATAAAATCAAAATATTTAAGAGTATGGCCATATTTGACAATCATAAGTTTGATGTGTCAAAGTATAAGAGTAAGATATTAAATAAAGAGATCGATGCTTTCTAAAAACTCCTTTCTTAAGTTCATTAAAGGAAATGATAAGTTGGAGAGTATGCTAGAAACCTAAAAAGATCTCCAATGATATGTATAAGATTAGATATACTTATGAGATTGCATCTAATACCAATAGTACATTTGTTAAAGGGAAATATTTGTGTAATAAAGAGCCTTTTCCTAAGTCATAGAATGATTATGGTGTATCTATATCCAAACATACATGTAATTTTTGTGTACATAATTCATCTTCTAATCTTTATTTTGGAAACAAGCCTCATGCATCTATATTTTATTCTTAATATAAGCCTAGAGTTTAAAATTGGTAAAGCAAGAATAAGCATAACTTCAACATAAAGCCACAGAGTAGAATGTAATATCATTCTCTCATTTAAGCCTTAACATTAATTTCTTAGTAAGAGCCAAGCTCCTACTTATAATAGGCCTCATTTCAAGCATAATGGTATGACACATATCCATAACCCCTATAAGTATCAATCTATTAAGGGAATATGTCCCATACAAAATGTTATGCCATTTTACTTTCCAAAAAGGGCATAAAATTCAAACAATATCCAAAAGAGAGCTTCCCATCAATGTTATATCCACCTAAGAATTCATTTATGCATCAAAACCATAGGTCTCATAATCATAAAATCAATGCACATCATATATATAACATAAGATGTTATTATTATGGTGAACATAGGCATATTGATTTTTTTTAAGAAAAGATTAATGAGTAAATCCTTAAGAAAATTTATTAAAAAGAACAAAAATTCACTAAGGATTCAAGTGATTTGGTAACTTAAAACACATTGATTACTTTATTTTAAGGGTTTTTAAAAAAAAGAGTAAATGATATATAGATATTAGGTGCTCAAGGCACATACCTAATGATGCATCTAAATTTACAACTCTTAAAGATAAATATAGAGGATTCTTCGATTTGGAGATAATGAAAAGGATAATTGGAATTGGAAAAGTTTGTAACAAAGAGCACACCAGATTGATAATGTGCTTTTAATCAATGGTTTAAGCATAATCTGTTAAATTTGAGCTATGTTTATAAGAAAGGTTATATAATATGTTTTGAAGGAAAATCATGCAATTTTTTAGAATTGATGACAATAACATTACTTTTATGGGTAAGAGATATGAAAATATCTATATAATTATTTTTGATCTCTCTAACCAAATTATGAAGTGTTTAATGTCTATAAGTGAAGATATATGGATTTAGCATAAGAGGCTTTGATATAAAATTTTGGAACTCATCTATAACCTTAACACCAAGAAAATTTTTAATAAACTTCCAAGTGTCAAATTTGAGAAAGACAAGGAGTGTAGATTTGTCAGATGGGAAAGCAATATAAGGGCTCATCAAGAGCAAAAATTTGGTGACTTCTAATAGACTTTGTAATTAATTCCTATTAATTTGTTTGAGTCTACTAGATCTTTTAGTTTAGGTGGTAAGTTTTAAGTATTTGCCATGGAATATGATTTTAGTAGGTTTACATCGGTTTAGTTCTTATCTAGTAAATATTAATGCTTCATGGAATGTCAATTTTATCAGGGGTTTGAATGAAAATAAGATTCCTATTGCATTAATTAAAAGTGATCATCGTAGAGAGTTTAAGAACTAAATATTTGAAGCTTTACATAGGAAGAAGCAAAAGATTAACTATTAAAAACATTTTCACTGCAAATGTTACATTTTGAACACTTAGGATAATTTAAGAAAGTTTGGTTATGAATCAGATGAAGGAATTTTCATTAGTTACTATTTAACTAGTAAAGCTTATATAGTGTTTAATAGGAGGATTCTTGTCATTGAAGAGTCTATGCATGTCATGTTTTTTAAGAAACCAACTATCTTGCCTTCAAGAAAAGTCTTAAAGATGATGATGTAGGTATATCCAAGGTTTTGGATAAATTATCCTTTAAAGAGAACATAAATGATCATTAAGGAACTTCACATGAGTCAAGTAAGGGAGGAAAAAATGATAAAAGGCTTCAAAGTGATTGAAATATTAAAAAGAATCATCCCCCATATCAAAATATAGTTGATATTCAATAAAAGGGTATTTACTAAATCACATCTTAAAGAATTATCTCATCTTTCTTTCATTCTCAAATTGAGGCTAAGACTATAATAAAAGCCTTTATTAATGAGATTTAAGTTCTTATTTTAAATGAAGAGTTAAATCAATTTGAGAGAAGTAAGTGTTAATCTTAGTACCTAGAACAAAACACAACCAAATTATATGTACAAAATAGGTGCTTAGAAATAAAAAAGATTAACAAGATACCATTATGAGAAATAAACCTAGATTGGTGGATAAAGGGTATAATCAAGAAAAGGGTATAGATTTTGAAAAACCTTTTGATTAGTGTCTAGATTAGAAGTTTCTCCTTTGTGACCATAAGGTTACAGGTTAAATTCACGAAAACAACCTCTTTGTAAAAATACAAAGGGAAGGTTGAGTACAATATGACCTTTCCTAGACCCCACAAAGTGGGGAGCCTTATACATTGGTTACGTTGACTTTGACTATCTAGATTAGAACTTGTTATATTAGTGCTTACAATTGCATCATACATGAGTTTTATTTAAATGGTTTTATTCAAAGAGAAGTTTGTTGATCAACCTTTTAACTTTGAATTCATAATGCAACTAACCATATTCATAAAATTTCTAAAGCTTTATATAGATTAAAACAAGCTCCTAAAAGTTGGTAAAATAGGTAAAGTGAATTGTTAAAAATAATTTAACAATTGATACAATACTTTTTATTAAAAAGCATAAGCATGAAATTCTAATAATTCAAATGTATATTGATGATATTATGTTGGCACTACTAATGAAAAATTGCATACAGAATTTTCTAAGTTTATGAGTAGGAAATTTAAGATGAGCGCATGAGAGAGTTCAACTTATTTCCTATACTTCAAATCAAGCAAATGAAGGAGGCCATCTTTGTTAATGAAGACAATTACAATAAGAAAATACATTAAGTGCTATAGGATAGATAAATCTAAGCCATTAGGGAAACCCATAAGTGTCATATCCAAGTTAAATAAGGATGAAGAGGGCAAGTCAATTGATGTAAAGTTTTACTAAGGTATAATTAGTAGTTTACCTTACCTTACCATAAGAAGGCTTTATATCATGTTTAGTATATGCTTATGTGCTAGATTTTCGGCAAGATTTTCATCTATTAGCCGTTGAATCCACATATTTGTGTGGTATTATGTCATTAGGATTTGGTATCCTAAGCATATATTCTTGATTGCGAATATGTCATTAGTCTCTTAAATAGAAATATTACTAATACATATCGATTATTAGGAAATGCATTAATCTCATGGTTTACTAATAAATAAAATTTGGTTATATTATTATCTATAGAAGTTGAATATGTGGTAGTCGATAGTTGTTGTGCATAGCTTCTATAGCTTAGCGAATTACCTAGAGCTTATGGCATGAAAACTTCCCCGAGATACTTAGTAGGTCTGATAATCACTAGTGCCACTCATTCCACAAAGAAATTTATGCATTACAAGACCAAGCACATAGAAATAAAGTATCATTTCAATAAAGATTATATGTAAAAATATAATTTGTTGAAATCTTACATCTACAGGTCCATTAATTGATGATAGGTATTTCATTATTAGTAGGAATGCAACATTACTGATGCATATTCTATTTGATTTATTGATAATTTATATGTTTATATGCATGTTTGATCACTTGAATTCCATTTAATTTAAGTTAGTGTTATTTTACTTCATTTTTAGACTTTTTTTCAGGTTTAGGTGTTCTATTTTACGCATCTTTGGTTGTACTATAGGTTAGTATAAGCCAACCAAAGTTCATAACAAATGCGTTACAAATGCAACGTAAATGATGAGTCATTCAGTTTGACATTATCTAGCCAAACATTTAAGGTTTAAACTTCTAACTTTCCCTCGTCCCCCTCATTTCATCACATAAAAACTCTATGTCTCTTAAATTTTCCCTTAAATCAAATTTAGCTTCTCCCAAAATTCATTATCCAAAGTCAAATCATTGCTTTCTCCTAAATTTTCTCGGTTATATCCATCATTTCCCATTACATCTGGTCATGTTTTATGTTTATTTTTTTCATTTCTTATATCACAAAGGCGGTCTCCTATTGCTCCAGTAAGTCTCAGACAATAATAACCACTCGTAAAGATCTCAGCAGCTCTCTAATATTGGTTTCTATGAACACCTAGCCTCAATTTGATATTTATTTTGGATGAACCCAAACTACCCTTAAATTGGGAATTTTCGAGATTTTATGATTTTTTATTGAAATTTTTTATTAGTTGGCATTTCTTTCATGATTTATAAATTGTTTATCCTTTCAATTTGATGAAAACTCATTTTACATTGCATCACTTTTGAATTTATAACATTTTAGAGTTTTAGAATTAGGAATTTTCGAAATTCTTAAAACTTATAAAGCTTTTCATAAAATTTATATGTGTTTGATTCAATTGGAAGTTATTTGTTAAGGTTCAATTTAGTATAAATTTGATTTTTGTGTTAATATGAAGTTACGCATTTTAGAAATTGTTAAAAATGATTCATGTTTATGAAATCATTGGTTCGTTGATGCAATTATGAGAAACTATAAAGTTTTATAACATTCAATTTCATTGAATTTTATTGATTCATACTATGATTGAAAATATTTTATTTAGGCATACTATCACAAGTGGGACTTTCTCAAAATTTATTGTTTTGGTTAAATTGAACATATTTAGCTACTATTCCATTAAATTAAAAGTTCAATTGATATTTTACATGGTTAATTTTACTTGATTTTGACCAATTATGCATTAAATTATTTAATATTTATTTTTAAGTCAACATTGTATCTTTAACTTTTTGAATAATCTTTGATTTTCTTTTATAAATTTAAATTTTCACATTATTTTTACTAAGATTCATTGAGGAATGGAGTTTAGTTGGTAGAGTTGGTGTTTTAAAAATTATTCAAAGTGATCTATTTTGTGCAAGTTGTGTTTTAACCATTAATTGATTCCTTACCTTTACTTTTAAATTCTTAAGGATCCTTACCATTATTCGATTAATCCTTTACAATGGCTAGAAATAAGGGTAGCAATACTTCTTTCAACTAAAGAGCTTTCGGAAGACTTAGGCATAAGATTCGTATACTCAAGAGGTTAGTTGAGGATTATCATTCACATAATGAAAGCATATTTATCATGTACACTAGATTTATCGACATTATCAATGACATAAAAGACTTAGGCAAGAAATATAAAAATGTTGAAATGGTAAGAAAATTAACCAGATATGTTCTAAAGACTTGGAAAGCCAAGGTGATGATAATCCAAGAAGCAAATGGCTTAAATATGCTACCATTAGAGGATCTCAATAGATCTCTACTCATATACAAAATGAAACTTAAGGAAACACAATAAAAGATCATAGCTTCAAAAAGGAAAAACTTAGCATTTAAAACTTCAAATTAGGAATCAAGTAAATAAGAAGAGACGTCAACAAATGGAAGTGATAAGGAAGATATTGCCTTTATCACTAGGAAATTTAAAAAGTTTTTTTAAGATAAAGAACTTCTCCAAAAGAAAGCACTTCAAAAAAGATAATGTAGATACAAATTGCAAATCAAATGACATTATCAATTTTGAATGTAGGAAACTTGGTTATATGAAGTCTCAATACGCCCTCCTTAAAAGCAATGAAAAATATGAAAAGGAAGGAAAAGAAAGAGAATTGGGATAAAAAGAAAAATTAAGGCATTAAAACCACAACTTAGGATGGCTCAAGTGATTATGAAAGTGAGCATTCAGAAGGAGAAGTAGCTAACATATGCTTTCATAACCGCCGATGATGACAAGGTACTCTCTAACTCTGGATCTTGTGATAGTGATGATAGTGATGTTGAATTATCATATGACAAACTAGTTGAAAGCCTTGAAATTGTAAGTATGAACAGGAATAAGCTATCTTCAAAACTCAAAGAGGCTTAAAAGTATTTAGATGTATACATGAGTGAAAATGAAAAGAAAGAGTGTGAATTGCATAATATTAAAGCGTCTAAGAGTACGGCCATTATTGATAATCATAGCTTAGATACATTAAAGCAAGATAATGAGACATTGAAAAATAAGGTCAATGCTCTCAAAGAGTCCTTGTTGAAGTTTACTAAGGGAATTGAAAAAATTGAAAGCATGTTAAGATCTTAAAAGAGTTTAATAATAGGCATGGGGTTGGATACAACTATAAAAGTGCATATAATACCAAAACCACATTTATCAAGTGAAAACATTTTCATATTAAAGAACCTTTGCCTAAAATGATAAATGAGCATGGTGCATCCACGTCTAAGCATATACTTAAATCATATACACATGCTACATCCATTAAGCCTTATTATAAAAATAAGTCCCATGCATTCTTGTATGGTTCTTAATCTAAGGCTAAGGTTTAACATTACCAAGATAAAAATAGGCATTATTTCTATGTAAAGACATAAGGTAGCATGCATTCTTGCTAGCAATCATTTAGACCTTAACATCAATTTAAAAGTAAGCATCAAACTTCCACTTATAATAGACCTTATACATAACGCCATAACACATGTTTACATCTCTTTTAAGAATCAATATAATCAAATGAACATTTCTTATGCATATAATAATGCTAGAACATTTTATTACGCATAAAGACCATTTAATTCCTACAATATCAAAAGAAGGGCTCCATATAATTCTTATATACATAAAAGACTTAATAATGAAATTATGAATTAAAATAATAGGTTTTATTATCATGGAACCAATGAATATTATTCTTATAACATGGTATGTAATTTTTATTTTAAATACATGCACATTAAAAAAATTTATTCCATAAAATTAAGCTTGATGGGTAAACTATTAAAGAATTAGGTTAAAAAAGAATATAAAAATTAGTAATCAAGGACACTAGTTTATATGGGTTCTAGGACACATTGACTATTTTGTTTTATAAGTCCTTAAGAAAAAGAAGAGCAAATAGTATGTAGATAGTGGAAGTTTAAAGCACGTGACCAATTATGCATCCTAGTTTATAATTCATAGAGAAAAAGAAAGAGGATTTGTTACATTTGGAGATAATTCCAAGGGTAAGATAATTGGAATTAGTATATTGGTAAGGAAGATCGCACTTTAATTGATAATATTCTTTCAATTGATGAGTTCAAGCTTAATTCATTAATTGTGGGTAACTATATGAAAAAGATTATAAATTATGAGTTTAGGAAAACTTATGCATTTATTTAGAGTAGTTAACTATAATATTAAATTTATGGTAATAAAGAAGGAAATATTTACACAATTTATCTTATTGATCTCTCTGACCAAAATATGAAATGTTTAATTTCTACAAGTGAGGATGCATGGATGATAAATGTGAATTGCATCGTGTTTTAGGATTTAGTTTGATGTGTATTTAATTGTTAATTCAATCATTTAATATATGTTTAGGTTAGAATTGTGTTAGTTTGTTAATTATTTATGTTTTAAGTGTTTTATAAGTTAGTGCAAGTCTTTGAGCTTAATTATTATGTTTTTGAGATACCTTGATATGTTTGTTAGTATTTCAGGTCAACATCAAAGAATGGAGAAGTTTCGGAGACATTCAAGTCGAAACAATAGCTCACGATCGTGGAATAGGCCACGATCGTGACAGAAGCACTAGAGTTGGCCCACGATGATGACCCATATGCCATGATCATGATAGAAGACCAAGACATGCACCATGATTGTGGCCTTAGTGCCACGATTATGACATAAGGCTCGAATGTGGCCCACGATCGTGGCCTACGTTGGGCAGACACGCAAACACTCAAAACGTCCAGTTTTGAGGAATTTTTTGAACTTTTTAGACCCTAGAAAAATCCTAGGGCTGCTCAGAACACAAAAGGTATTTAAAGAATAAGACAATGAGGCAAGAGGAGCTTTTGCATCAACCACTTTTATCCCTGAGACAATTTTCAAGAGATAGAGAAAAAGAAGAAGGAAGAGAGAAGAGGAGAAGAAGCTGACTTGACGTACTTCCTGGATCAAGAGTTTCCCGATATCGCTACCTCCCGTCGTCTGTTCAATTCGTATTTCCTGCTATTTTTAGTTTCATTATTGTATAGAATTGGAATAACAGTTGATGATGTTCTAAACTCACCTTCGGGGTTTTATCTTTGATTTAATGAAATCTGATTATTTATGTGTTATTTGGATTTATTGTGATTTAATTTTGGACATGCATAATTCGATAATAAACTGAGAGGATGAATCGAATGACAAATCATTAAAATTGGGCTAACAAGAGTTTGGTGATTTAATAAAACAAAAATTAAATCAAATCGGTAAATTGTGCGAAGAGAGATCTTGCATAGGTTTTTGATAGTTTATTAGACAACTTTAGATCTAATTAGGGTTTTGGATAGGAGTTATGTTGGACCCCGTTGCCAGAGCCCAACATCCGGAGTCCTGAACCTTGTGCTTGAAACCCTAAAGGTCATTTGCTGTCATTCCACAATGGTGGTAAGCGCACACTAATCAAGCACCAAAATCATAAGTTAACTTCTTCAAAGAAATTGTAACTCTAAGTCTCTAGTTTGTTTTGAAGCAATAATCACCTCAATCGGAGTTCTACAACTCAATATATACTTAAAAAGCCTAAGTGTGCTCATACCCCAAGCATGCTCTCCTAACCGACCTCTCACTTACTTTAATGAAAACTTTCTCAAATCAACTCCAAATGATACAAATTTTTATGGGGAGAAATATGCATGTCCTAGGAATCTATTGGTTCAAGAATCACTTCAATTGAAGGTCGGATGAGGGAGTTATGCCCAAAAGAATAAACCATGTTTATACCCTAAATTAATTTGAACCTATCTTGGCGCGATTGTCATATCTTTCGATCTAGAAGTAGGATTGCGTTCGTTTTTGTACCATTAGAAAGAAGACTTCTAGATCTACAACTTCTATGAGACCACAAAATGAGATTCTACCTCTAAAATGGTCAAAAATCACAATCTGTCCCATGAATGTCCGTTAAACGGACATCCATGTCCATTACCTTCTCGGGTCATTTTGGCCTCCCGAACCTGATACATGTCTGTCCTCCCAAACCCTGTATCGGGTTTGGGAGGCCAAAATGACCTGAGAAGGTCCGTTAAACGGATATCCTTCTCGGGTGTAAAAACACCTTTTGGCCAGTCTATGTTCGTTAAATGGATATGGCCAAAGGGTGTTTTTACACCTGAGAACGGACCTTATGTCCGTTAAATGGACATTGGGGAACAATGCCTCTCCAAAGCTTCTAACATCCAACCTAACACCATATACACTTATAATCTTCCCAAATTCACTTATTATAATGCCTAAACACTTCATAACAATCCAAACAACAAATTCTTCTCACCAAAGTCTCAAATCTCAACTCATTTAAGACATCAAAGCCACAATTTCCCAACATTCATCATAGCTGTCACAAGCCCAAATCCTATGCAACATCTTAACTTGTAACACTCATATCTCTCCATTCCGACATCCAAAAATCACAAACTTCATATCGTTGGAAAGATTAAAAGATCTTCTACAACTTCCAAGAAGACAAATTTTATCAATTCCACCTAGAAAATTCCAGAATTTCACTTGAATTCAGAACACAATCCTACCCTTATGAAAAGTTGAAAATAGCAATGTGA
>JAOTBA010000087.1:35121-52452 GCA_025629845.1 Erythroxylum squamatum
CCAAAATTCATATCTTTCAATCCTCACATCCGAAAATTACAAACTATACCTCATTTTCAAGCTATTCAAATTCTCTACAACTTTCATTGAAATCACTTAATCTAAAGTCAAACGAAAACAGTCCATAATTCACCTCAAAGCACAGTATATACAATCCTACATTTTCAAAATTAAAACAAATGACACTTAACTTTGACTGATCATAATTTTTACTCCCGATATCGAAAAATGTCAAACTTTATGGCTACGAAAAGCTCTCAACAGACTCTACAAGTTTTATGTAGATCATTTCCTCAAATTTCACCCAAATCAAAAAGTCAACTCTCAATGACCCAAAAAGTCAACTTTCTCAATTCTCCAATTTTCACCAAAAGTTCGGAGTCCAACAGTAACCACACTAACAATCACCTAACATAGGAGATAGCTCGATTGGAAAGACGAGTGGCACAACTTTTTGGTGCTCAAAAGACTCTCCAACTGTAGCATACCAAGCTTGTGGAGTGGGTAGGACGACTCAAGACCACCTCAATTAAGTAGCTAGGAAGGCTCAAGACCACAGTTGGATGGATGGGAGAGCTATTATTAGTAATGGCAAGTCGTTAGGGCGTCAATTTCTAGCCTCCACCATCTCGCGAGGGTACTTTTTCAGCAGCTCCTCCACCTATTCAGGATCATCAACCCGAGGATTCTCCATTGTCGACAGGCCTTAGTTACACCACGAGGGAGATGCTTAAATTTTGTATCTTTTCTTTTTCTCTTTGATTGTATATTCTTCTTATTTTCATTTTTATTTAAATATTAATGTTAATATTATTCCATATTTATTCATTGTTTGTGTTAATTTTATTTTCTTTTACTGTTTTTATCCCCTTTTCTTTATATTTTGCAAAGATGTTTTTTTTGGAAAATAAAGGAAATTTTATTAAACTAGCAAAAGCTATGTAATGACATTACAGTGATACTCATTCATTGCCCAACAAAACTCAAAAGCACGGGTAACAATGAATCCACATTTAACCCTAATTGACTCTCTTTTGATCTTCAATAACCAAGAAGTAGGTAGTGAACCATTTCCCTTGCATGTTTGAGCAATGTCCTAAAAGGAGGATCATTAGTTAGATTCCAATATACATACAATTAAGGTCACATCTTGGTTTACTCCTACCTTTATGTCCTCCCATGATTAAGCAAAACAAAAATAGCTAAATTACCAAACTTTCTTATGTCAAAAATTAAGAAAAATCATTTTGATTTTTTGGATAAGAAACTCATATGATCATACCAGTAAATGACTAAAGATCAAATTTTCAAACCAAGTACTATGTAATTTGAAAGATATCCCCTTGATAAATGATTAATTGACCATATTTATATACCTATATTTAATGTATTTTGCTTGTTATTTGAGAGTTTTATAGTATTTTTGGTACTTATTTTGTTTTAAGTGTGTTTTTAGGTGATAATTACCTTCATAAATTAAAAGAAGAAGAATTCAAGTGAAATTAAGCATAAAACAAAAGATTTAAATGAATTTTAGAGATACATGACTGTGTATAGAGATCGTGTAAGTCACTATAAATATATGAAGCTTCGAAGATGCTATTTATACTCGTGTGAAGAGTGTGTATGCCAAGGTTCCCTTCCTTTAATGATCTACACACCTCTTACTAAGAAACTTTAGAGAGGAAACTTTCTTCCTTTCCTCTAGCCCATAGGTACCTTCTTAGTAGCTTTTCTATATCTCTTATCACTCCCTTTAAGAGAAAGAAAAGCAAGGATTAGTATACCTATAGAGGGTTTATGATTGCTTTGATTAATAAAATTATCCTTGTGGGGGAAGTGCTTTTTTGCACCAACTCCTTATTTTCCTTTGTAGCTTTTCAACCAAAGTGATGCAATCCCTTAATTGAATCCTTTTTATAAATTGGGGCCCTAGATACTTAAAGGGTGGGTTCAACCTAAGATGCTCATTGCACACCTTAACACTAATAACTTAATTCACTCTCTCAATTTATTACCAACTATATGCATGATAATTATCACAAATTTTGATAGATGTTTTGAATCAACAAGAATAAATTTCAACAAAATAATTTAAGAACAATCCCTAATAAGGATCTATAAACCCATAATCATGTTAAACATCTTAGAAATCCAAATAAACATTTAAGACAATGAAAGAAATAAAGGAAAAGAAGGAAAAACTAGCTTGTGTATTGAGCTGGAAAGTTGGAATTTCTCTAAAGCTCTTCTTGGTGTCTCGCCTTGATCTTCTTTGATGTAGTGGTTGTTGCTTCCTTTTGGTGTTTTTCATGTTCTTAAATAGTGCATTAGGGTTCTGGGGTCGTGTCTAGTTTTTTTTTCACTTGTCTCAGTTCCAAAAATAGTCCCCAAACCCTCAAAACACAAAAAACTCATGCCTACAAAAGCCTGTGCTCCTGTTGTTTAGCCTCTGTCATGATCGAGCTCAATTATGCACGATCATGACACCTTCAAGCTTTCTCCATCTTCTTTATGCTTCAATTTCCTAATTTCCAACACTAAAAAACATATCAAAAACCTCTTGAAACATACAATTAAGATCTTGCTCTAAACTAAACAAACACTTAGAATACATGCAAACACCAACAATAACATAATTATAAGCCTATATATATGATATCATCTAAAAAATACTTAAAAACACACTTAAACATCTATAAAAATATAATATAATCTACATGTATCACTTTTGATCATTCATCTCCATCCCCTCAAATGCTCTACTATTACAGTCTTGCCAGATTGCCAAGTAACAAGCAGCGCTATCTCCATTCAAGCTTAGATCCTCTATGCCCTAATAAAATTTGGATCACAAAAATCAATAAAGTTCCCAATAATTAGCTGCTCCCTAATATTGATATAAACTTCATTAAGGACTTCTTCTGCTTTCCTTTCTTACCCTTAGAACTTTTTTAAATTTCTTTCCTTCCTGATCTGTCTCTCTTAAGGTAAAAATGAGAGCAACCTTCATTTTCCATGAAAGGTTTATGTAGTCAATAATCCAATAAATTATTTCAAGGAGTTTGTTAGATATTCCCTGTAGTTCGCATAACCTTTTAACACCTAGTCACACTATTTTAGAATTACCATAATCAGAGAAAAAATGATTGCTATTTTCCTCCGGTATAGATCATAAAACACAATAGTTCTAAATTTTAAGATAGGGTAGCCTGTCCATAATATTGATTCTATTTAACAAAATTAGCCAAAGAACGAAGTTGACACTAGGTCTCAAATGTTTGTTCCAGACAAACTTACCCTAAGCAAGGGTTGAGCCTCTCTCCTAGATCTTGTCCAAACACATTCTATTAGAGAGCTTCAATAAAAGAGTATCATTATAAAGATTTATCATCATCTAGAATGGGGATAGGGAGGTAGTTAGGCTTTAAATGTGCCAACTCAAATGGCCAATCTATCCAATTTCTTTAGGTACTAGGGAGCTTACTTTAGCTCGGGATGGTATATTATGGAAAACTTTAACAACAGCCTGATGTTGGATTAAAGGACCAAATCCACTCCAATTGTCAGGCCACTTTAAGGCCAAATTACCTTACCCTCTCTGTAGGAAATTCTAGACTCCACCAAGTCTCTTAATTTCAATAGTTGTTTAGAAAGATAAGAGTGGCCAGTTTTCAAAGACAAAGCCAAAACACTCTCCTTTCAATCTTGGAATGAGTCTGCTTCATCCAAAGCGACTCTTTATCCATTAATGTACTATAGGGTCTCTTCAACATAAATACAATATTGCTATTTCTAACGGATATTAGACTCAGTCAACCTTCAATAGTAGGTTTGCAAATGTTGGACCTCTTAACTTTAGCACTACCAACAACCTCTTAACTTTAGCACTACCAACTTCATAATCAAAAGAGGTCTAGAAGAATTTTTTCATCATCCTTTCAATAGATCTTGTAAGTTCCTCGAGCCAAGAGCATGTAAAACCTCAAGAGAACTAATAACATTCTTCAACAATTGAATCTTACTATCATAAGAGACAACTCTATTAGATAATGAAGAAAGTCTCTTTTGAATCTTCTCGACTCAGGAAAGACATTCATAGAAGGTGAATATCTTAACAGAAATAAGATGTCCTGAAACGAGATTCTTTGTTCCCGTAGAGTGTTTCAACTTTGTGCCATTTAATTTTATCTACACAATTATGTAAGATAAAATTTAATAAAATAAGGTAAGAACTGATTACCTGGAAGTGATGATCTGTTCTCCAAAGTCCAATTAATGATATTATACATGCATATTTAAAAGAAAAAAAAAGTAAAAATGTGGAGCAGAATCAGATTTCTGTTCGAGATAAGACCGAGAAAATCAGGATCAGTCCCAAATTCCCCAATCTAGCCTCCTAAGTCTAAGAAACCGCTAATAACCATTTCTCTCTTTGTCTCTCTCTCTCCATATTATATTTATAAATACTATTCGGCGGCAAGGTTGACCCTACTGTCTAGAACACTGGTCTGTCTCTCAATAATGGAGTCTTCTTCACTCTCACTCACACTCTCGTCACCAAATGGAGCTCCTCAGTTTTTTACACCCTTCCCAAACTACGAATTCATTTTCCGGAAACGTTTCTCTTCCCATTTCACCGATCAGAAGCGTTCCGGAATCATCTCCTTATCGCCGATTTCTCTGCGACCAGTGCTTCGGAGAGACTCGTTGCCGCCGTTGCGTTCTGTATCGTCGGACGACGCTAGGCTTGGGTCATTTGGGGAACCGGAGGCCCCGAGTTTTACGGAGTTTATAACGTCTGAGAGAGTGAAAGTGGCGGCGATGCTTGGTTTGGCGCTGGCGCTATGTAACGCGGATCGTGTGGTCATGTCGGTGGCCATTGTACCATTGTCTCTTGCTCATGGTTGGAGCCCATCGTTTTCTGGCATCGTTCAGGTCGCTTTTTTAAAACTATTATGGTGAATTAGAACCGTTTGGAAGTTTACTTCTCTAAGATTTATTCTTTCTATATTTAGAGCATTTGGTAGTAATTAAGTAAATGAATCCAATTTCCTCTATTGGTTTCTTTTTGTCTTGAGCCATCCAATTGATCCATTACTTGCAGGAATAAAAGATAACATGTTGAGTAAGAGAATGTATGGGAGATAACATACTGTAGGTAGATGATATCGCTGACAGTTGTCTGTTCTGGTGTCATTCTCAGTTATATTTGTTTTTTTCTAAACCTTTGATAGATCGTTGTTGCAGTCGTCTTTCCTCTGGGGATACCTAGTTTCACCAATAGCAGGCGGAACTTTAGTAGATTATTTTGGTGGTAAGGTGGTGATGGGATGGGGAGTGGCCTTGTGGTCATTGGCTACCTTTCTTACTCCTTTTGCAGCCGAAACTTCTTTATGGGCTCTACTTTTTATGCGTGCCATGCTAGGCATTGCAGAAGGAGTGGCCCTACCTAGCATGAACAACATGGTGGCTAGGTATTGATGTTGTACTTCATTCATGGTTTATTTTGATCACTGCATTGTCATGAATTATAGACTGCATTCGAAACTTTTGTCTTTTGTACTTGATGAATTGGACAACTCCAAATGATGAAGAAACCGTGTTGATTTTATTAATCAGGTGGTTCCCAAAAACAGAACGAGCCAGAGCTGTTGGGATTGCAATGGCAGGATTTCAGCTTGGAAGTGCAATAGGGCTCACACTGTCGCCAATCCTCATGTCCCAAGGTGGTATATTTGGGCCGTTTGTAATTTTTGGATTGTCAGGATTTCTGTGGGTTTTGGTTTGGTTGTCTGCAATATCAAGTACCCCTGGCCGAAGTTCTCAGATATCAAAATATGAACTGGAGTACATATTAAGCGAGAGGAAGAAATCCTTTTCAGTTCAGAATATACCTAAGACAACAAAAATGATCCCTCCCTTCAGGCGCTTGCTATCTAAGATGCCAACATGGTCCCTAATTGTTGCAAATGGCATGCATAGCTGGGTACTGCAATATATCACTTTCTGTTCTTTTAGATAATTATGCAATGAGCCTACTGAAATGTTCTTTCTATGCTACTCAAAGTAATGGTGTATTATTATATGGTCATTGTAGCATATCTTTCCAAGTTTCATTTATATCTCCTATCTACTTAAGCATCACAATTTTTTTTTTGGTTCACTTTTCCTACATTGAAATATTTTGCAGGGGTTTTTTGTGATTCTTTCTTGGATGCCCATTTACTTCAACTCGGTATGGCCTAATGCTTACTTATGTAATATGTTGTCATTCTAATTGTCTAGGATGTAATCAAATCTTGTATATTTTTAAATTTAATACAGATGACATTTGACTGCAGATATATCATGTTGACCTCAGACAAGCAGCATGGTTTAGTGCTGTTCCATGGAGTGTGATGGCATTCATGGGATATTTTGGTGGCATGCTGTCAGACATGTTGATAAGAAATGGCACTAGTGTGACTTTGACTCGCAAAATCATGCAGGTGCATTTTACCCGTCATACACCATGGCATCTGAATTAATACTATATGGCTTATAAATACGAACTGATTTTGTTAATGCATAACCCATTCTCTCTTCCCTGTGAGCTTGGAAAATTTTAATAATCATTTTATTCTTTGGGATTTGCATTAGGGTTATGCCAAACATTCATATAGGGGTTTTGGAAACTTTACTGTTAACTAACCATTTTACTTCCATGACCGCCCATTATTCTCTAAATACCTTTCTTCCTAAAACAACCGCATGGGCTATGTTCTCTACTTGGATGCCCTCATCACGATAAGTTAAGACTCTATTGCTGGAATGGGCCCGCACAGCACTTTTCTCACCAAACCCTCCTGTATCATGAATGACTTAATGGAAATTAATGTTCATTATAAGGTTGTTTACTGTTTCTATAATTGTGTCTGTAATGTCAATTTCTTGCTCATATATTAAGCATTAAATTTGTACTTCTCTGCAGTCAATTGGTTTTCTTGGTCCAAGTGTTGCTCTTATTGGTTTGACAACTGCAAAAATTCCATCAATTGCTTCTGCTTGGCTTACGCTAGCGGTTGGGTTGAAAGCTTTCAGTCACTCGGGGTTTCTTGTGAATCTTCAGGTTGGTCTGCTAAAAGATGCTATGTTAAATTATGAGAGAAAACTGTCATTTGTTCTTGACTTGCATTTGTTTTTACTTCCAGGAGATAGCTCCTCACTATTCTGGTGTTCTACATGGTACTGTATCCTGTCTACTACTTGAGTTCGATATAACCTGCCTACATGTATCATGTTATGATTTCTCCTGCAAAAATTATTCTTAATTCAACTTTGGACTTCTACCATTGGACTAAAGAAATGGTAGCAGACCCCAAGCTGACAACAATAAACTCTAGCATTCAAAATCTGAACAATGTTTTTGGTTTTTTGGTTTTTGGTATAGGAATATCAAACACTGGTGGAACCTTAGCAGCAATTGTGGGAACAGTTGGAGCTGGTTTCTTTGTTGAATTGGTTGGTTCTTTCCAAGGATTTCTGTTGCTCACATCACTCTTATATTTTCTTGCTGCCCTTTTTTACAACGTCTTCTCTACTGGAGAGAGAGTTGATTTTGATGGAACAGGTTAGTATCGTTGATTTTTGCTTTCATTTCTTTTTCAAAGTTTTGGATTGTCTGCATCTTTCAAGATCCCCCCCCCAACAATGCTTTATTTGTCATCCTTTATGCAGACATGTTAAGACTTTCAATTTCCTATTATATCTATCTGATCGCTTACACAATTTTTGATCCACAGCACATTGACTGCAATTTACAGCTGTGATCAATCTAGTCTTAGATTATGAGCTATGAAGGTGATCATGGACAGTTGTAGCATCATCCTTGGAAGTAGATTTAACAGCAAAAGAAAGGCTTGCTGGTTGTGAAAATAATACCTCTGCACGTTGAGACGGAATTTTGTTTTCATTTTACGTTTCTTCACCGTATCTGCTTAAAAAAATGTACAGTTGACTAGTTCATTGACCGCTTAGTGTCTCAAGTACTGTGGATGTGGGTGCATGAGATCTTACCAGACTAGGTTATTTCATGTGTAAAGCTGTCTTGCGTAATAAGTTCTGTACATAATCTAGCAGTCTTTTTATCGTTCATGTTAATAAAATTGGTATATTTGAGTCGAAGTTCCCAATTCATGTCATTGGTAATTTGATTGGCTAAAGCGGCAAGGATTAAATTTGATTTACTTTAGCATGCAATAAATTCTATAGCGGTAAATAGTCTATAAAAAGCAATGTTTTAAACATCAAATCGGACATCAGATTGATCAAAAGAAAGATTCAAAGTTTAAACATTCAATTAGTATAAAATTATTATAAAATTAATATATAATAAATAGAAATAAAAATTATAAGAATAAGTAAAAAAAAGATATTTTGTTAAAATAAAAAGAATATATTAATGTCTATTATCATATAGTAAACTAATAATAAATTAAATTTAATAATTCAAATTAAATATGAATCTAATATAAGATTTAAAATAATAATAAAGATCAAAAGTGTATTTTAAAAAAAGATTGTGTCTCTTCATCGTCAAAAGTTTAAACAAATTGCAAATTAATAATGTATGAAATTATTCTCAATTGTAAATTTGTAATACATTATTCTTTTAAGTTAAATATGATTAAAATAAGATATGAATTGAAGATCAATAGATGTTTTTAATTCATTCCTTATTATAAATGCATTTTCTTCATAAATTTAAATTAAAAAAATAGTATGGTCAATACAATTAATATCAATTGGATCATACATTCTTTTCTTACTAAGTGCTTTGAATACATAAAAGAAAAAAATCAATAATAAAAATAAAATTATAAAAAGGGAAAATTTATAAAATACTTATTTTCCATTCTTAGATTATAAGTAGCGTAAACTAGGTCATTAAATCTTTGATATTCTAAACGATTTCGTTTCTTTGTATGAGTACATTAAAAAACGATCCACATACGGTTACAACATGATGTAGAAGCTATTTTATTGATTAATCTAATAGTGAGTTTTTTTAACGTTGGAGCACTTTTATCAAATAATCTCCACCACTTATTTATATTTTAATTAATAGTTATAAGAAATAAAATTAATACTATTAATAAGTAAACAATGAACTAAAAGTATAAACTTGGCTGCATTTTTTTATCATAAATTCTCTCTGTCTAGATGATCTATCGAAACTCTATAAATTTTCACGATACAATTTAATATCACTTTTTGCCTTTGATTGTTGGTCAATAGATAAAATAATTTTGGATTTAATCAAGTCAAACAGATTGCCCATAATATTATTTGTACATGCATTCACTAAATAAGCAAAAAGGATTGAGAAAATAATATGCTAAGTGGATCCTTTGAGGAAGATGTTTATCCCATCATCGGTTAAGAATATCTATGTAAAACTTGTACAATTTCTCCTACCCTTTAAAAAGATTTATAATTGTTTTGTGAGCTTTATACATACCATCATATATATACCCCAAAGATAACTTCTCGTCTGAGTCAACAATCCTCAGCAACTTTATAAGCGGAGCCACAATTTTCACAATGATTAAACAGATATCCTAAAATTTATTATCTAGAATAATAATACAAATTTCTTTCCTTCAGCACTTTTTGATAACCTATGACTTGAAAAATGTTTACTTGTCACAAAATTTTGAAGCAGTTGTTTATGTTCATAAACAATTTTCAAAGTAATAAATATAGTTAGGACTTTTTGCTTTCTTAACTAAGACAATCATTTGATATTTAAGACAATCATTTGATATTATTATACACAAAAATTGTAATCTTTCATACATGTGAAGCAAGAAAAGAAATATGGTCCTTACTACTAATATCTTTTAAAATAAGATTTATACAATGAGCAACACATGGAAACTAATAAATAAGCTCATACATTGATTGTAATAAGTATCCAACATAATTAGCTGTATTATCTATAACAAAATGCACAACATTGTTTGGTTCAACCCACTTGACAATTTCAAAAAATAATTTAGATAAAGCATTAGCATTTTTTACCATATTAGAAGCATTAATAAACTTGATAAAAGTTGTTCCAATTTTACAATAAAATAAGAAATTAATCAAGGTTCTTTATCTTTGATCAGTCCACCTATTTGCTATAATAGTAAATCTTGTTGATTTCTAGCTAGACTTATATGTACCCACAAATCAACTGACATTCTTTTTATAAATCTTGAAGAAAAAGCACACAGAATCTTATAATAAGAAGGTGTCTTAAATCCTGGACCTATTATTGTTATAACATCTATTTCTTCTTGAAATATGGTGCATTTAAAATATTTAAAGGAATACACGAATTATAGAACCATCTAGCCTATGCTCGTTTACATCACAAAATAACATCCTTATCAACCAAAATATTTTTTACACTAGGTTGAGAACTATGAGTAGTACTTGGAGGAAAATAAGAATCTATGTCAATATTAGCTTTCCTTTTTTCATTTATCTAATATTTTTGGTTTTGCTTCATCTCTAAAAGTTATTTTATGAGTCTCTTTATTTTCCTTTTCTTTTTTTTAACTTATTGCTGTAAATAATTTCCATTCCTCTTATGTACATTAAGTGGTACTTTTTTGTAAGAAGCAAAATTACCCTTAACACTAGCAAGATGTTCTTTCATTTTATAAATTCCTCCTTTAAATATTCTACCACAAAACATAAAATTATATTAGATATCCCATCATATGCCTGAGAAAAAGAAAAATAATTCTATGTTGGATCAGATTTGCTACGAGTAGAGGATGCTATGTTTATCGAATATTTTTTGATTATTTCATATTCTCCATTATAATTTTAACCTAAAAAAATTAGAAAATATATTTTTTAATTTTGTATAAAAATAAGTCATACCAATAACTAGAATAAAAATACGTCACAAAATAACGAGCGAAAGAAGAAAGATGAAATGAAAAGATAAAAGATAAAAGTCTGAAATTGAAAATACTACTTGACTTTGTCTTTTTGATTCTTGCGTCTTTTATATCTATTTGACAATATAAGATTTGACTTCAATCATCACAACCAATAAAAGAAATAATAATAAAAAGGAGACTTAACTTGTAATCTTGACACAAGGAATCAAATTATATGTAGCAAAAATAGAAAAGATGTTGAAAAAGAATTGTAAACATTTAAGAAAATCAATTCAAATTGGAACATAACTTGAATCTTTTTCGAGATTGCATATTAATAGGAATAAGTCAAATGTAACGTATATAAACAGATACGATAGTTATGATTGTCCTTGATCTTAGGTATCTTCAGCAGATTTGTCTATATCCCATACTTGTATTCTGTGTATAAATATCTGTATGTCACAACGTAATACATGTGATTCATTGATCCTCTTTATATATATGTCTAGTTTTGCAATGAAATTTGAGTTTTTTATATGAATAATTATTTATTAAATATAAAAGTTGATTAATACTAGAAATTTTTCGCTTTTTGTAACTCCCGAATAAGTCAAGAAATATCTAAACTAAAAAACTTCTTGTACTGCAACTGAAAATGTTATGACATCTTCCATCGTGAATAATGCAACATATGATTATTTGTTATTTCTTTATAACATAGTACTATTTTCAAGTAAGAAGATAAATCTAAACATATAGTTTCCCTTATCAATCTTTACAAGCAATCAAAATATCATTTATATATAAAGATAAAATTACAAATTTATCTATACATCTTTTAATATATATACGATGGTTTTCATCAATCATGTGGAAATGATAAAAATTAATTATGTTAGAGAATGAATGTATTAATGTCTTAAGGACTATTTTATACTATAAATTGATTTCAACAAATGATAAACTTTATGTTCTTGGTCTGTCTTATTAAAGCTTACATATTGCTCTATATAGATTTCTTCTTCTAACTAATTGTTAAGAAAAGCAATCTTAGCAATATATAAGTTACATCCATTTGATTTAATTCAAGATCCTAGTTGACTATTATAGCCATGATTAATCAAGTTGAAGAAAGCCTTACAAGTGTTGAAAATGTTTCTTTATAATCAATTCGCTTATATTATGTATAACCTTTAACTATAAGACATATCTTGTATTTTTAATACTACCATTAGCCTTTTTCTTTATTTTTAGAATTCATTTTTTTCTAATAGCTTTTCACCCATTAAGGAAATCAACCAATTCTTAATTCATTAGAGTTTAAATAAGTTATTTCCTCCCTTATTACTTTCATATATTATTCTTTAACAAGTTCAATAGAGTCATATTTGCATTCTTTATGTTCTTTTACTATAATAATATGAAAATTTCCTTTCTATTTTAAAATGAAGTTGGGAAATTATTCTGTGATTGTTTCTATATGAAATAAATTCATGAGATAAAGATTCATCAGTATATCAATTACTAATTGGATCAAATATAATAGGTAAACCTTATTAGGTTGCAATATAAATTAATCGTACATTAATTCTTCTAGATTGCTCCCATTTAGATGAAGTCTCTCTTTTTTATTCCATGTAAAGGAATCACTTTGATCATGAGTCTCATATAGATATACTTTTCTTCTCTTGAGGGCCTAGTTTCAAATATTTGTGAGATACATAATGAATGTAAGGAAAAAGTAGTTAGTTTGAAATAGCGATCGATACGCTTGCTTTATGCACAGGTATGGGTATGGAAGCAAATACCAGCTTAGAAAGTGGCTCATGTTATGAAAATGAGCGATAGAGTCTCCCTTTTGGTTTGATAACCATAATGGATATATGAAAATGGTCCCTAAGCCCATAAATTGTTCTTGAGATGGTATGAAGTCCAGTACATCCCCATGATCTTAAGCTTATCATTTCAAGTTTTCTATCTATCCATAAATCATATAGAGGGTTTATAATAGATTTTATAGGAACGTGATTAAATACATTAGTTGTTATAAGTAAGGCATCACCATAATAGGTGATTGGAATTTTTTTTACACCATGATAGAATTGACCATTTCTGAAATCATTCTAACTGCAATGCCATTTTATTATGGGGTTTAAATAATAGTTAATTTTCTTTTAATTTTTTATCATCAGTTGTCTTTTAATTCTTTTTTATCACATAATAGCTTGAACTTATCATATAAATATTCTTATCTTTGATGAATTTTTAATGCTTCTATTTTCTAGTTTAATTGATTCTCCTCTAAATTCATATACTTTATGAAAAAAATTAATGCTTTTGATTAGTGATAAATCAAATAGACATGATAATATCGAGTATAGTCTTCTGTCTTCTATATAAGTGATGAGATAAATAGCCCCATGTCTTTTTTTATCACATTCATTGGACCATATATTTCTTAGTAAATCAATATTGCATTAAATTAGAACCTTATGTTCTTTATAAATTTTACCATCTAGATAATGGTCAAAAACATATATATTTACTTGATTTAACTATTCAACCTATTCAATGTTGACGAATATTACATATTATTAGATACCATAAAATTACATCGTGGCTGAATTTACTAATGATGTAAACAACTTATTTTACTACTTTGATAAACAACATCTTGTACAATGAAACCATCCAATATAAATCCATGACTATAACAAATGGTTCCAAGATAGAAATCCATTCCACCATTATGGAATTTTACATTAAAACCAATTTTAATTAATATCAATACAATTCATGTAGGATTAGAGGCTAACCACCATGCATGTCTAACTTAAATGTATTGATCCCTTGTATGCAACTATTGAGCTATCACCTACATAAATCTATCGTATTCTATATAAAATTTTACATAATTATAAGCAGGCATATCTATCTTTCACTTTATGGTTTGTTGCTCCTAAGTATGCAATCCATAAAAGATTAGGTCCAGTTAGAAAAACAAAATAAGAGATATGCATAAAATAAATATTTATATTAAAAGATTGTAATTTTTAGGCTCATTACAATCACGAGCAAAATGAATCTTGTTACCATTAATGTAACACTTTACTCTTTTTGTGTTTTGCTTCTTGAAATGATCTTTTCTTTTCTCGTGTTAATTCCACTTGACCTTTTTAGAGTATTGAGCAGTATGGATATTTTCTTACCTTTTTTCCACATGAACCCATCATCATGCTTATATTTACTATTCATAGTTGCATGTGGTCTAGAACCAATTATATATACCTTAAAGTTCATCTTAAAAAAACGAAGGTGTTCTTCTTCTAATACAAATTCCTTATAGCATCCGCCATTGTCTTAATGCTCTTATAATGAGTTAAATGCATTTTCATATACTCCTAACTATATGGAAGAGAATGAATAATCACTTGTTGTTTGTTAGATAACTCATGACCATCTTGCATCTCACTTATCATATTTGGCATTTACCTTAAATATTTTTGCATTGTATAGTCAACTTGCTTCTTATAAGTGCCAAACTTGATAGTGAATAACCTTAATTTAGTCACAGATGTGCCTCTAAATCAAGTAGCAAAAGTAGACCACATGTCCTTAGCAGTCTCATACTTTCTATACTCACACATAATGCCATTGTTTATACTATTAAATAATGTAATGTGAGTCGTGAGTTATGTATTTGTTCATACCTTATATGCACCATATTCCCTTTTATGTTGAGTTGTTTTACCTTCCTTAGGGATATCTACAACTATGATTAGTGATTTTATGTCCTTTTGCTCTAATATATATTGGATTTAATACTACAACTTTCATAATTGTCTCTGTTGAATTTTTTTTACCTTCATTGAGCTCAGCAACAATAGTATTTGAGACAATAGTGATATTTAAGTCACTAACTTTCTACATAAAGAAAGCAAATAGCTTATAAGCACGTTAATGTCATATCGTGCAAATATATACATTTTTTATACATTGGATGAATAATTAGTTTTCAATTACTTATGAAATTGAAAGATCACAATTTTCTCAATTATCATTCATATAATAATTTGTAATACCCGGTATCTAGTTTACCCGGTACACCAAAATAAATCAGTATTTGAGATTGATGTCATTAAAACCTCAGAACGGTGAATAATAATTTTTAGTGGCATCAAATAAATGATGTATGACATTTTTCGGTGGTCACAGGAAATTATACGAGCATATGTTGAAAAACAGTACAAGAATGGCAATTTTGTAAATAAGTGGACATGAGGCATATAAAAGGAGCAAGTTGGAGAATAAGACAAAAAAGTTGTCTTCTTCTTCTTCCCTCACCTCCAAAAACTCCATGGGAGCTTCTCTCAAGTTTTTTCAACTTTTGTAACAAGGAAGAGAAGGAGAATCAAGCCATTTTACCAACACAAAAAGGTAAGCCTCCATTCCAATACTTAGATCTATTGATTAAAGCTTAGTTTTTCTCTTATTTTGTGAAACCCACTTGATGGAATGTATGGGTTTAGTGATTTGGATGATGGGTTTTTGTGAAACCCACTTTTCTACTGTTCATCTTCGTCCTCACGAGTTTTCTGGTTTTCACGTAACTTTTCGTGGGTTACATGGCTTCACCTTTGCCTGAAGGCCATCTCCCTAAGAAGGTTTGGGTTCTTGCGCGCGACGAGGACCCTCCACCGGATCCCAAACCTACTTACAGTGTGGTTTTAGGTACCTCTACGGTGGACGTGGCACCTGTGTCCCCTGCTTGGCCGGTGGAAGAGCTGATCGAACCAGTGGAAGGAGACATTATCCAGCTAACGGGTGATGCAGGGAAGGGTGTCCTCCTCTTTAAACCGTTTAAAGAAAAGCTGGACCAACAATGGGCTCACTCGGTTGTCATTAAACTTCTGGGTCGCAGGATTGGTTACAAGGTGCTCTGCACCCGCTTGGCTCTGCTTTGGAGGCCGAAAGGTCCCACAAAGATAATAGATTTAGACTCTGATTATTACTTAGTGAAATTCATTGATCAGTCCGACTACCTCAATGCTTTAACCAATGGCCCTTGGGTCATGTTCGGGCATGCATTGTCTGTCCAGACATGGTCGCCCAGTTTTCGTCCCTCCCAAGGCAAGGTTACCAGAGCTGTTACATGGGTTAGGTTCTCGGAATTATCTATTGCTCGGTATCATCCTCTGATCCTTTCTGTGCTGGGAAACCAAGTGGGACAGATGGTAAGAACTGATGAGACGACCATGCAGACACAGCGAGGGCGGTTTGCGCGCGTGGCTGTAGATATCGATCTTACCGTCCCCTTAACTTCATCGGTGGAACTTGATGGTGAGCCAGTGATGGTGGTTTATGAAGGTCTTCCAACAGTGTGTTTTTCTTGTGGAATGGTGGGACACGAGTCCAGTAAATGTTCTTTGATTCAGTCCGACGATCCCTCCCCCCCGCCGGCGACTCAGCGTCAGGCCAATGCTTCCACCGCTCAACGTGTCCTGGCGGAGACAGCGGGCGCAGTTCAACAGGCGACATGGGCACAAGGTTACGGGCCTTGGATGGTGGTGCAACGGCGCACCCCTCCGACTGTTGTTCAACGTCTCCATCAACGTCAGCCTCGCAAGCAGCCGTTGGCTTCTCCTGGGGGTGGCTCAAGGTTTACAGCCTTGACAGCACTTGAGTCTGACACTCCAGCCACTGCTACTGATGGGGCTATCACAGAGTCGAAGGATTTGTCAGGGAAAGGGGCCCGTTGGAATTTTGCTGATTTGGTTACTATGGGCTTCTCACAAGATCAAACTGGAGCCTTCACTTCCCATCATGGTCACCGTCGTACACGGACTGCCAACAAAGGTAAAGCCAAGGCTAATGCCTCCTCCGTGAGATCCCCCCGTCTGACAACTGCCAGTCGTCCTCAGGTAGGTGCGACCAGCAACCCCGAGGTATCCCTAATCCCCTCTACTTCCGATACACATATTGCTGTTACTTTTGATTCGCAGTCTGAGATGATTTGTGATAGTACTTTATTACCTCCTCAAGTTTGCGCGTCTACAGATACTTGCCCTATGCAGGAAGTTCCTCCTCCCACTCGGGCTGGGGATGAGTCGGCCCCAGACTTATTGCCGCCTTCTGAGCCTCCCGATGGCTCTACGGGGCCCTCACTTATAGATGGGCCAGAAGTTCTTGCGATGGAGATTCTGGAGTGTGACAGCTCGGGTCCACTCTCGGATACTGTTACCGTTCAATCGTATGTTGTGATGCCCGAGACACTGCCATGTTCATGATGTCAGTCCTCTTATGGAATTGTCAAGGTATGGGAGGGCTGAATAGCCAGGCCATACTACGTAATTATTTACGTATGTATCACCCGGGCATTCTGGTTTTGTTTGAACCTCGTATTAGT
>JAOTBA010000090.1:0-12665 GCA_025629845.1 Erythroxylum squamatum
GCGTCTTCGAGTCCCCGTGGAGGAGGAAGCGTCTTCGAGTTCGATGTCTTCGATGGAGGATGAGGCGATGTCGCGATGAGCGAAGGAGAAGAGGAGAAGAGTGGCCACAGAAGACGCGACGGTGAGAAGAGGACAGAGGTGGCAACGATGAGAAGAGGAGAGAGCCGGTGACGGTGAGGTGAGACTGAGAAGTGAGAAGATGAGAGAAGAAGAAGCTTAAGAGAGAAGAGTTGATTCCAGAAGAAGAAGAAGCAGTCAGGTTTAGGGAAAAATTAGGGTTAGTTTTCTAAAAATTGCAAATAAGTCCCTGTACTTTCAAAATTTTCACGGTATCGACCGGAAACCACCGGTACCGGCCGGAACGATATGTTCCGGCCGAAACCACCCGGAACGGAACGGTATTCACAACGTTGCTCATAACACTAAAAATTGTAATAGATGATTATCAAGGAAACTAATGTGTTAATCATATAAGAATCTTTTAATTCAACAATGTATGATTAGTTTTGCTTAACTTCCACTTGATCTAAAACAATATTAGTATTTTTAATTGTTACTATATGAGGTATATTGATTATATTTTTCATTATTATTATATAAGATATATTAATTGTTTTCATTTATATGATTATTGTAATCCTTAAATTTTTTTTCCAAAGTCCCTATATTGACTGTTTTTTATTATAATGATAAGATGAAACTATGAAGTCAATATTTTTATCAATGGTTAATATAAAAGTGATCATTGCAATTATAATTTTAACAATGATATTATTATATAACTTATTAATGAACATTCAAATTTTAGGTGTCTTGTGAGTATTCGATCTTAGTAAATAACTTGAAGATTTATTATTGTAAATTTTTTTTGTCAAACATCTTATGTTCGTTAGAGTAAGAGTCTTATTTGCAAGATTCATTGTTACTCCCAAGAGCTAAGTTTGAACATTAATTCATTAGAATTTCAAATTTTGCGATAAATTTTATTTTTATTTTTTATTTTGTACATCCCATATAAGTACATATCTTAGGCATGTGGTGTATCTGGCTTCAGTATGACCATAATTTAAGATGTTGATAAGAATTTTACCATTTTAAATTATAAGCATTTTATCATGTACGTGCACTAATATTAATTATGACACTTATTTTATATACTTGTTGCAACTCTCTAAGATGCAATTTGTATGTTGACTTGATTTATTATATATGGAACAAAAATGGACATGCTTTAGCATGGCATGGACATAATCTTCTTCATTTCTTTCTCTCATATATCTAAACTACATTGTAATTAAGTTTAGCCATAATTTGAATGTTCATTAATCATTATAATATAGTGACTCAATTATAATAGTGAGACTGCTAGTTATATTATACTATTAAAATATCCAATTTGTATAATGCAATTATAATATGATTGCCACGATAAGAAAAAGAAAAGAAAAATTAGAATAAAGAGCATTTTATATATTTCATATTCTTTTATAAAAAAGAAATCTCTTACTCGATGCACAAAATGCAAACTTAACGACCAATTTGAATTAAAATTACCAGAATAAAATACTATATTCGTGACTATAAACACCTCTATAGGAGTCCTCAAAACCTAGCGTATTCTTTAATTTTTATAAATCTATAGAGATAGAGTTGTTACATTTATTAAGGATTTGATTGACATAAACTAATCATTGCTAGTTCTCAACTATATAAGACAACATCCTCAAAGTGCAAGAGCAACTAAAATATATCTTAAGGCTACAATACGATAACAATTATGATAAGGTTACATGAATAAGATTAAATAAGAAATTAAGCTCATAGGGAAGAAAAATTAGAAACAAGCACATAATTGCCTTTGCACACCATCCAAACAAAGTAGGGAAAAAAACGAAAACATTTCATACCATTTAGCATCATAATGGAATACAATGTTCAAAGTCTCATCCAAATTACAACAATCACACTGTTTTAAGTTTTAATTGAATTAGCATAAAGGCATGGTTCAATATGCATAAGATTCACCATCAATAACTTTATATTTTTAGGAGTTGATCATTTCATTCTTAACTTGATTCCCCTTCTACTTTTGAGTGTTAGGTTATGCATTTGTATTACTAATTTTACTTTCTAAAGCTTGAGTTATATTTGCAATGCTCATTAGAGGTTCGAGTATCTAAAATTAACTTCTACTCATCTATAAAACATTATAAACACATAAAATGTTAGCATTTAAGATTGAATTACTTGCAATCAGTACAAAAATTTAATTAGGTAAAAACTAAGATGAAATTTTGAATAATTGAGGAAAAGTCAGATATCAGACGAAGAGGTTATGACCTAAACAAGGAAGAAAGGTCGGTCGGCCAAACCGCTCGGCCAATTGCCAAAACAAGGAAGAGGGGTCGGTCGGCTGTAGGAGATCGATCGGAATCAGAAAATAGAGCTCGGCTGACGCTCGATCGGTCAATCAGTCAGAAACAAAAGTCAATCAGTCAAAAGACCAAAGATAAGTCGGTACACTTATGATCCAAGAGAGCGGAGGTCGGTCGGTCGATAAAAGATCAAAATCGATCGGTCAGAAGGTCAAAGTCGATCGGCCAAAGGATCAAAGTCGATTGAACAAAGGATCAAAGTCGATCGGTCAGAACAGAAGGGCGGATCGATCGGCCAGAACAGAAGGGCAGATCGATCGGCCAGAACAGAAGGGCGGATCGATCGGCCAGAATCTAATATCCATAATTCACCCAGTTCACAGTCAATAACACTTCCATATTCCAATTCAATAATCACAGTCCTCGGACCTCCTGTCCGGCACCCAACATACCCAAACACATTCAATCCCATTTCAGTAGTTCGTTTATATAAAATGAAACAAAGCAATCAATGAAATAAGACCATCTCCAAACCCCTCTATACCCTTACATGCATCATCACTCATCCCACACATACAAGAACCAGATCTGAGCATCACGTAACATCGCCCATGACACGAGCAGAAACTTCACAAATATCAAAACATCGCAACTAATGCATTTACTGACAATTTCTGATATAAATACAAGTCTTACCTATTTAAGCTTCCGCTTCTTCAATTCTTCGAAAATACTACGCTGTCTCTACCTCTCAACACCATACCCGATCATCATCTTCTCAAAAGGGATGAGGTTTATGTTCGGCTCTTTAGGTGAGCTAAAGGGAGAGAAAGCAAGGTGAAAGGATAAGCAACTTGTACCAGGAGCAGAGAGAAAGGAAGCTACAAGAATGATGGTGGAGAAAACAAGAAGACAAAACTCAGTTGGCTTTCTCATTTGCAAGGTGTCGTGGTTTTATAAGGGCGTTTAATGCTCAAAGAGTGTCAGGACACATGTCACGACACTTGCCACAAGCTTATCTTATGACTTCATCAACATTTATCTCTACTTCATTTATCACTCCATTTTGTAATCCATTTGTCACCCAAAACTCCAAGGACTCAACACAATACTTCCTAAAATCATGTATCTAATTGTCAGTGCCATTGGACAATAATTGACTCTGCCAATCTGCCACTTGGCATTTTTCCTAAGTAGGGAAATTCCCCACAAATTTCAGGAAAATGTCCTAAAATTCGCCAAAATTGATAAATCATCAATTTCACTCTCCAAATCAGTTTTCAATACCAATAACCCATAAATCTCAAACCAATCACGCCCATTACCAATTATACCCGGGATATCAATGAATGCATGTACACTTATTGTTATATGCAAGGATTTACTATTCATGTGCATGTGCCCCTTATGTGATGCATGAGCATGAGATGTGTTGTCCCAATTTCTTTGATAAATCACACATATACCAAATTCCTAGGGTTCTACCCTTTCGATGGAAACGGGATGTTACAGTAGGAGTGGAGACAGAGGTAGTAGTTGAAGTGGTAGTTGAGATAGGTACAGGGATGGCGTCTGTTAGAGGTATTTGTTTATCCTTGGTATTTTGTTTCAATACTTGAATAGTTGTTTTGAGCTGGTTTATATCTCTTGTGATGGTTCCAAGTATTTGTTGTTGATTTACTAACTCTAACTCCATTTGGGAATGAGCTGCTTCTAGGTTTTCTATGATTGCTTTCATTCTCTGGTTAAAATATCTGTAAGAAAATTGTCAGATGATTTGATATATTGAATTTGGAACTAGTATTGGTTCAGCTCAAGCTACCACCGTATAAGTCTACCTTGGTTATAATTGCTGTGTATATTGTATCTAACAAATCCACATAGATGCTTGGAATCCGTTTGAATTTTAAATTCAACCGGTAATAAATCTATACGCCACTTCCTCAAAGTTTTGAGACAAGCCAACGTTTCTTTTTCATGCATCAGATATTTATATTCGGTGGGATTAAATGTCCCATTGATATATTTGCATAAATGATATTTCTTTTGATTGGGTGGTTGTGGCAAAAGGCAGCCAACCCATGTGTCCATACTGGCATCAATTTGAGCCAGTAGTGTATCTATCGGAAGATAGTTATATAACATTGGTAAATCCATACATAATTCTTTAAGGTTTTTCACAGCGTTGGTATCTTTTTCTGTCCAATTCCATTGATTCTTTGTGCTACTTTTTAATTGTAATATTTTTCTAACTTTTGCTAAATTACGAAAGAAACCTTGATCGGAAATGTAATTCAAAATGCCTAAAAATTGTTGTACTTGGGTTCTATTGATCAATTGATTAGGAAATTGTTGGATTTTATTTAAAATATTTGGTTTTAATTTTAAATAGCCATTTTGAAATTCAATGCCTAAATATTCAATATTTCTTTGAGCTAATTTTATCTTTTTTCTACTTAATATTAATCCTTTTTCATTACATCGTTAAAGGACTATTTTAACCTTTTTTAAATGATCTAATTTATCCTTATTTGAGTATATAATAATATCATCGATATATACAAAAGTAAAATCTTCTAAGCCTTCAAGATTGTTATCCATAAATCGTTGATAGATACTAGGTGCTTGTTTGAGTCCAAAAGGTAGAGCATTCTATTGGTAATGTTTTTGAGGACGACAAGTAAAAGCTGTTAATGGTTTTGTATTTTCTTGTAATCTTAATTGCCAATAGCCAGATTTGGCATCTAAAGTTGTAAACCATATATGTCCTTTTAATTTATTAATTATATAATCTTTTCGTGGTAATTTGTATGCATCATCTATAGTTGCTTTGTTTAATTTTTAATAATTTATAGCCATTCTCCGTTTGCCTCTTTTTTGTTCAGCTACATTGTTTACATAAAAAGTAGGGGCAGAGTGTTTACTTGTGCTAGGTGTGATTAATTGTTTGGTTAATAAATCTATACATTCACTTATAAATTCTTTAACATCTTTTTGTGAATAGGTAATATTATTGTGAATATTTACTTCTTGAGATGGATCCTTGAGTTTTATTTCTATGAGTTGTTGATTATGATTTTTGATTGGGTCTAAAGGATTTTCGCTACAAATATTGTCTAATAAAGTATCAAGTTCAAGTTGAATAAACATATTGTTGAAAAGATAGAATTGAAGATAATCAAGTTTATGCGTTAGTTTTTGCAATTTTTGGAAATAAGTGATGTGGTAGATAGGAATTTTAAGGATGACAGATTTTTGATTTAAAGCATTTATAGTTGGAGTTTTTAATGTAATATAATGTAAATACTAACAAAAAGGATTATATAATTTTTAAAAATTATTTCCTAAGATTAAAGGTAAACCGGACTCTTGTTGATAAATAGAGGGTACAGGGAATGAAAATTTTTCAATAAGTATATTGTTGTAATAACTTACATACTAAATAAATTTAAAGCTTCCATCTGCTATTCTTATTTGTAAAGGTTTTTCTAGTTTTTTTTCAAATTATTTAATAATTGTTTAGAAGCAAGACAAATTGTTGCTCCAGTATCTATATATGCATTAGCCTTCTTCGTATGAATTATGACTTGAATAAAAGTTGTATTTGGATTCAATTGAGGATTCTGAATCTTCTGTATGGGATTCATAATAATAGATAGATGAGAATGCTGAATCGGTATGATAATCAGATTCTATAGGTTCTAAGTCATTTTGTATGGCTGATTGTAAAATATTAAGTTTTTGTGTATAATTTTGGTTTGGATTCTTTCTTTTAGGACATGCATTAGCATAATGTCCTTTTTCTTTACATAACCAACATTTACATGATTTTTTCTTTTGTGGACAATCTTTTTGTTTAGGTTTAAACCTTCTATAATAAGATCTTCTAAATTTGCGATACGGTTTATACGGTTTGTGTTTATAATAATGACGTGGATATTTTTTCCATTTATATGACCTATATGGTTTCTTCTTGGAAGGTTTCGATAAGGTTCACATCCATATTGTTGAGGCATTTCAGCATTTTTCGAACAATATAGTTGATTATAGTTATGTTGTAAAGTTCTTTTTAATTGGGCTTTAAAACATTGTTCGGCTAAAATTTCTTGAGTGACTAAAATAGCTCCACCTAAATTATAAGCAACTGCTCTAGAGATACTTTTTTCTTGAAAAATAGCTTCTACTTTTTGATTCATTGGGTATGGTAATTTTTGGAAAATATATGCATATATGTCTTTTGTTCCTGCCGGGTTAACTTATAATAATATTTTTTAAATTCACAAATATATTCTTCGAGATTACATATGTTACATATTCGTAATTATTTAAATGCCATAAAGCTTTTATTCTTTCGTTATGATATACTTTTATCTAAAAATTCTTTATAAATTTGGCCAGCTATAAATTCAAAAGTTTGCATAGTTGTTGCTATTTGCTGATATGCGTGAGTTTGTTTAAATGCTTCTTCATTATCTAACAAAATTGATTGTACTATTCCAGTTGTTTTATATGTTATAAAATTCCATAATAATTCTTTATTTTCTAATTCATTAAAAGGTTTTTCAATTTGAAGCAAAAGTTGGATTTTATTGGTCCATTCAATGAGTAATTTTTCTGGTTGAATGAGACAATCTAAATTTAAGACTCCATTTGGTCCAAGAGTTATTAATTTTGGGGTATATTCTATTGGATATTTGCATACTTTGGATACCTTAGAATAATAGCCATGTTGATTTAATATTTCTTCGGATGATTTCCATGAATATCCTTCTTGTTGATCTTTTTTACGTTTATCTCCGCTGACATGTTCCCTTTTTACTTGTTGTCTACCAACTTGTTGATCTCTACTTCTACTACTTTCAGGTTTTTCTTCTTCGACAAAAATTTCTGCATCGGATTCATAACCATATATAATTGCATCTTTATCTGTTATTTGTTGTACCTTTTTGGTTGATTGTAAGGTCAATTTTTGTACTAATTGCGTAATTTCTTCTGACTAATTTTGTATATTTCTTTCAATAGTTTCTAATGATTCGGTATTTACTGGTTCTGTATATTCTGATAAATTATAGGGTTGTGTTATAGCCTCCTTGGTTTTACTAAAGTTGTTATTTTCGGTTTTGGCTCTGATAGCACTTTTAGGATTTGATCTGTTTTTTTGCTATTGTTGTTCTTTTTGTTTCTTTTCACTGATTAATTCTTTTACTAATTGCATTGTTTCATTTTGTTTTTGTATTAATTCCATGATTTGCAATTCTAATTGTTTGTGTTGTTCTTTTATTTCTTTTATAATTTGGGTTACACTCATAATGTATGTTTTAAATAAGTAGTTAATTTTGAGACTTGATTTTAAGATCATCTAATTTTATTGAGGTTTCAATTGCCAAAGGGGCAGCTATAATGGGATTAGTAATTTTAACATTTGAATTGTCTATATTATCAGGTTGAAAGAACCGAATAGGTTGTTCTATCTTGAGTGATCTAGATTTGAATAAAGGAGTCGACGAAGAAGATGGTATATTCGAGAATGAATGTCTTTTCTTGAAAAAAGAATCTAATTGGATAGGATATTGTATAGCAGGTACATTTCTTAATTTTGTTCTAAAATTTGTTCCTACTTTAGCAACATCATTAAATAATTGATCAATATAGATTTTATCAGTATTTTTAAATTCTATACTATGGTGAGAATTTGTTAAAGCATAGCTAATTTGATAAGTAATGGAAAAAGGGAATTGTCCAGAAGTCATTAAATTTTCTTTATAAAATTTGAAGGTTATATATATATATATATATATATATATATATATATATAATTTTTGCTACCCAAAACTCGAGTTGAAGGTAGGGCGGAACCAAATTGCTTAAGTCCACCACGCATCCGCTAGTTAGCGATCGTCACCCGACGTCATTTCTGAGTGCATGGGTGAACCTATGGTTATATCCAATGAATTATTTGAACTCACGACATGAGACAAGCCTCAGGCCCATACCTGAGCTCTGATGCTACTTTGCTACCTAAAACTCGAGTTGAAGGTAGGGCAGAACCAAATTACTTAAGTCCACCTTTTCTACCCAAAACTCGAGTTGAAGGTAGGATGGAATCAAATTTCTTAAGTCCACCACGCATCCGCTGGTTAGCGAACGTCTCCCGCCGTCATTTCTGAGTGCATGGGAGAACCTATGGCCGAATCCACTTATTAGGATTCGAACTCACGACGTGGGGCAAGCCTTAGGCCCATACCTGAGCTCTGATACCACTTTGCTACCCAAAACTCAAGTTGAAGGTAGGGCGGAATCAAATTACTTAAGTCACTTTGCTACCCAAAACTCGAGTTGAAGGTAGGGCGGAATCAAATTACTTAAGTCTACCACGCATCCGCTAGTTAGCGAACATCTCCCGGTGTCATTTCTGAGTGCATGGGAGAACCTATGGCCGAATCGCCTCATTAGGATTCAAACTCACGACATGGGGCAAGCCTCAGGCCTATACCTGAGCTCTGATACCACTTTGCTACCCAAAACTCGAGTTGAAGGTAGGGCGGAATCAAATTACTTAAGTCTGATGAAATAAGCATTCTTAAATTCATAACTTTTTTGTTTCCTTTTGACACCAATGCTAGGCAAGAACGGAGAGTGCTTTCAGGTAAGAAAGAGAGAAATTTTATTTCATAAGAACTCTGAGGTTCGGAGACTACATTATATAGACAAGTAAAAAGGAAAGGCCGAATATTATGGCCGACAAAATCTAAAGAAAAAGTTAAAAGATACCTAACATCTGAAATTTGATAAAAGAAAAAGCAAAAGGAAAAGATGCTAAAGCTAAAAAGTAAAGTTCTGACAAAAAAGAAAAGATTCTAAAGTATTAAAAACTGGCTGTCCATCTGGCCTACATCCTTATTGGTTTGATGATGACATATTCTTCAATAATTGCGTCAACTGATTCGATGTCTTCTGGCTGAGCAGTGGAAGGACAATATTTGCATTTATGTTCAAGATGATGCTGAAGTTGATGACATATGGCATATTTATTTTTTCATACGCCAAATTTCCATTCATCATTCCTATAATTTGATCATTTAATTTCTTCATTCTTTCATCTACTATTGCCATTCTTATAGGTGAATCTATTCCTTCTTGGAATGTAGATTTTAATAAAATCTGTATAGTTGATAAATGAATATAACCAAATTTTGATCTTTTATCATCAAGTATTTTTTGTAATTAACAGTAGGGCAGAACCAAATTACTTAAGTCCACCACGCATCCGCTGGTTAGTGAACGTCTCCTAGCGTCATTTCTGAGTGCATGGGAGAACCTATGGTCGTATCCAATGAAGGATTCGAACTCACGATATGGGGCAAGCCTCAGGCCCATACCTGAGCTCTAATACCATTTTTGCTACCCAAAACTCGAATTGAAGGTAGGGCGGAACCAAATTATTTAAGTCCTTAATAATAAAAATATATATAATAAAAATATATACAATAAATTATATATATAATAATAATATAATAATAATAATATACATATAAAAGGTCACGGGTCGTAATATACATATAGAAGGTCACGGGCCGTGACCTTCAATGTTAACAAATTACAAAAAATATATGTATGAGAGTCACATCTGTAATTATTAAGTCATAGGTGTGGCTACTTACCTAAATATTATTATATAATAATTATATATAATTGATAACCATCCTTCGTTTGCCTCTTTTTTGTTCAGCTAAATTGTTTACATAAAATGCTGGAGCTGAATGTTTACTAGTGCTAGGTGATATCAATTGTTTTACGAATAAATCTGCACATTCTGTGATAAATTATAAAAAACTAAATGAAGCAACAATCGGTGACGTATATAAACTTCCACGAAAGGATTATATTATCAATAAATTAAAAGGACATACATAGTTTACAACTTTAGATGCACTTATGGACGTATTTTGTCTTTTATTTAAGTAATCTTTTTTATAAATGTTAAAAGGAATACACAAAAACAAATACTTTTCAGGTTATGGATGAGCAATGCATGACACACTACAAGAAATAAGGCGTTTAGAAACGAAAATTACCGATAGAAAACATTTGAATTCCGTCGGTAATGTAAAATAGCGACGGAAATTACCAACGGGCAACGACGTCGTTAAAACAGCTGTCAGTAAATTTACCAGGAATCCGTCGGTACATATCGATCATTTTGCCGACGGAAAATAAAATTCCGTCGGTAAATAAAATTAATTTTTTTTAAAAAAAGTCCTCATCATGGTTGACGAGGTGTTCTTTAAGACTCTTCCTTTTATTTTCAGTAGAACTAGTCACAAATTTCTCAACTTCTTTGAGCACAATCAACTTTCTTTTCAACAGCATCTCTCTCTCGGAGCCTCTATAAGAGAGGAGGCCTCCTCTAGTCTGTTCACTGTTTGCTTAACGTTTCTATAGCTCCGATTCCCCTAAAACGCAATTGAAACTAAAGTCTCCAAACAGAAAGTACCTAACGATTATAAATTTTCCTCAAAACAAATCAAGTAAAATGGCTCGTTGGAATATTGCATTAAGAAATATCTTCTATATATAGCCTTAATAGACTTACAAGAAATATACAAGAAGAAAAATTCCGAAGCAAAGAAATGCCTATAAACTAACATAGAGATGAGGAGAGCTGAAAGAAAGATTGAAGACCCAAACTAACCAGGATTCAGTAGCGTATTTAGAGAGCTTCCCTATACTAGATCTTATGGGCTTTCTTCAACAATACTCGTTTCTTCTTCAACAACAAAAAGAATTCAATACATAAATCAACACTATATATGAAAATAAAAAACCCACCAAGAAAGAGTAATAAAGAAATTGGAGAAAAAAAAGCAAGAAAGAAGAGGAACTCACCAGATAGGAGAGGAAGTCACCGGAGGAGGAAGAAGACCGAAAAGCGCCGAAGAAGAAACGAAAAAGATGAACTGGGAGGGGGGGGGGAGGGATGGTCGGGTTTTTTAAACGTGATTTACCGACGGAAATTAGCGACGAAATTTCCGTCGGAAATTTTAAATTTTATTTTACCGCCTTTAATTCGCGCCTTTAAATTTTATTATACCGCCTTCCCTCCATAATAATTTCAGTATAATTACCGACGGAAACTTTTACCATCCTTAAAGTCTGTCGCTAATTTTGTCGGGATATTTTCCCTCCATTTTTAGTGACGGAAATTAGAACCGTCGCTAAACAAAATTTTTTCACGTTGATTATTCCGTCGCTAATTTCAGTGCAATTACCAACGGAAACTTTTACTGTCCCTAAAGTTTGTCGCTAATTTTGTCAGGACGTTTTCCCTCTATTTTTAGCAACGGAAATTATAACTGCCGCTAAATGAATTTTTTCACATCGATTTTAGCGACTGAAATCTATTTCCGTCGCTAATTTGCTATGCTTTATTTTCCGTCGGTAATTTCCCGTCGCTAATTCCTATTTTTCTTGTAGTGACATAAGCACCACGTCTTTTTAAAAACCATTTAAGATCAAGAAATGACTAACATAAATGACCGGATAAGTACCAATCTTACACACCAAAAATAAAAGGCTAAAATAATTTATTCTTCTACCACTGGTTGGTCGTCTAAAAGGTTGATTATGTCCAGACAAATCCAATAAGTCACTTAGTTTATTAAAATATTATGATGAAAGCAATTCTTGAATTTGGATGTTAAAACTTCGTCAACTTGGCTTAACTTGACAGCAGAATAATGACCATTTTAACAGAAATATGCAAGTTGTTTGATGAAATGATTGTAAGCAAGCTAGAATCTTGTCATGTGTGCGTACAATTCCAAATTGATGCACACAGTCAGAATAGAAATATAAAAGCAACAAAAGCATACAAAACACCACAAAATACTAAACAGAAAAATGAATGGCCAACAGATAGGGAAAAACATACCTAGCAAGTAAAGTGTCAAACAAGAGAGGCATATGGAAAGATAGAAATATAAGGGGGCGTTTGGTTTGAACACGGGGTTGGGTATGGATATGAGTACAATATTAGAAGGGAACGAGAATGGGTATGAAAAATAAAAAAAAATGATGTTTGGTTTGTAACTTGGGTTTCTGTATTAATACTAATAATATTATTTGGTTTGTTGCATTAATGGGAATGAAAGATAATATAATATCATTTTTTCATATCACATTTAAAATGGAATATAAAGCATAAAACAACATGAAAATATGAGTGCTCACATTGAAATTAATGTTCTACATTGAAATTAAAGGTAGCTATTACGTTAACGAATATGAGTG
>JAOTBA010000093.1:5343-20786 GCA_025629845.1 Erythroxylum squamatum
GGTTTAGTTTAACTATATACTTTGACACATTCATAAAACATGCATAAAATCTTAGTAGATGTTAAGTTAATATCCCTTTTCACCAATTCCAGTTTTTTAATGCTATTCTAAAATCTTACTTTTCGATAAGTTAATAGCAAAAAATAGCATTAATGAAATCCAACCGAATGACTTTTCATTTTAATGCTATTCATTTCTGTTTATGTATTTCGGCATATTCCTTTTTGCCAGTTTTTGCTCTCAATTTTGGTTCATTTGGAGGCACTTTCATCTCTGGTGATATTAGTACTGGGCTTATGTAATCATCTTTTGCACTCAATCTTGTTTGATCCAGGATGGTGACCCTCGATTATCCAGTTTTGGTTTGATGAAAAATAGCCGCGATGGAAAAAGCTACAGCACAAACTTGGCTTATACTCCCCCGGAATTTATGCGGACAGGTGCATCCTAAAAGAGGAAAAGAGTGCAACTCTGAGTGTGCATCTGTGTTTAATATGTTCTTTGTGTGCTTCCATTGGTTGTTGGAGTTTAAATGTTTAAACTGTTTTACGTTAAGTGGATTTCAATCTGCTGAAGTATTCTCGTTTCCTGCCTTTTCTCCTTCTACACAGAATCCTTTAAGGCTGAGACATTATGAGAAATACAGGGCAGTTTCTCATGCTGAGAATCAAAGTTCCCTCTGCCTATCACCCATCATACAGCAACCTAAGAAACAACCAATTAACCAAACATGACAAGGCATGATAACACCCCAATATTATCCTTTTGGAAACTCGATCTAGGAACATTTTACAAACGTGTGATCAGGAAGCTTCACCAAAAATTTGGTTTGAGATGTGTGACATAATTTTTTTAAGCACTTGCCTTTTGTTTCTCTGTTGTGCTGCTGAGCAATCTCTTGTGCGATTGTCCGTCAAGTTTTGTTTATTATAGTGCTAGATCAGATAAGAAAGTCAAGGGTATGCTCTCTATTCTTCGCCTGAATGTTGTTGACTGATTTATGTCACTTGTTATGATTGTTTGAGATGATTGTATAGATCATTGACACTCATAGGTTATCAATCCAAAGATGTTACTGCTGTTCCATTTGTCTATTACTTTTTTAATCATTCAATAAAAGCAAATGAACTCAAGTAGTTAGGCTTTGACATATAATTTGTGTAATGATATAAAGAATGGAAGATGGGTTCTTACATCACTATTTATGCTTTGGATACCCTTAATTTTGTAGGTAGGGTCATCCCTGAGAGTGTAATATATAGCTATGGAACTGTTCTGCTCGACCTTTTGAGTGGGAAACATATCCCTCCCAGCCATGTATGCTCTCTCTTATGAGGTTCTCTTATTGTTTTATTCAGCTATTCTATAACTAACTGTTTCTGTTAATTACACTCAAATTGCTGGAGTTTGGAATTCATTATCCTTCGCAATGAAATCTGTAACGAATGACCTCACTTGTTGTCCATCATTTAGCTGTGTTACACTGGAGTTTATATGAACGACCATTTTCTCCATTTCTATGATATGCATATACTGATTAATGACTTTTAACATAATCTAACGAATGACCTCACTTGTTGTCCATCATTTAGCTGTGTTACACTGGAGTTTATATGAACGACCATTTTCTCCGTTTCTATGATATGCATATACTGATTAATGACTTTTAACATAATCTTAGTTCTCTTTTTTTAAAATCAATGATATGATCTTAGTGTCCTAATTTACCATTGTGTTGTACAAAATTGTTTGACGTTTATCATCAATTCTCACATGATTATTGTCTCTCAAGGCATTGGACTTGATAAGAGGGAAGAATCTATCTCTACTACTAGATTCATCCTTGGAAGGGCAGTATACGAATGAAGATGCAATAGAATTGGTTGAACTGTCCTCAAAATGTCTTCAATATGAGGCTAAAGATCGACCTGATATAAAGTTTGTTCTTTTAGCTGTAGCACCTCTACAGAAGCAGAAAGAGGTGAATTTTAAATAATGCTTTTGGCCTACTAAAAGCTTACAATTTTGTTGTCCATCTGGGGTGGCATTATGTGTCATTGATTTGTGTGTTTAAATCTATTTCCCAGGTTGCATCTCATGCACTAGTGGGCCTATCAAAAACGCAAGCAGCACTACCTACCATGCTTTCTTCACTTGGAAAAGCTTGTGCGAGGATGGATCTAAGTGCAGTGCATGATATCTTGCTTAAAACAGGCTACAAAGATGAAGAAGGTGCAGAAAATGAGGTGAGGTAGTGATAGGTGTTTCCATTTCATTCATACTGCATAGCTAGAATGAATATCCATAAAAACAGTTATCAAAAAGGAAAAAGGCAATACTTTAAGCTTTTCTGCAAATGTCTTTTATTGAAGCTTTCATTTCAAGAGTGGACGCAACAGGTGCAAGATATGCTGAATACAAAGAAATTTGGAGACATCGCTTTCAGAGACAAGGACTTTAAGAATGCTATTGACTACTACTCAAAGGTATTTGCCTGTTTTATATGGAGTATTAAAGGCTATTTTCTGTCATGAAATTCATTTTGACTTGCTGCATCGAAGAGGATCAGTGGGACATGTATGCATTTTATGTATATCTTTAGTAGCTATCATGGTATGGATATTGCCAATTTTCAACCAGCAGAGTTACAGTTTTTTTCCATTTTAATTGCACAATGCAATTAAGCAATCCTGCCTAAATTGGAGTTGTGTAGGGAGTCTGCTACTTGTAGTGACCATCATATTACAGATGGCATGTTTGGGAGACGTGTAGCATTTGTGTTCTGTCAGCTGATTTGTTTCACTTGGTGTTATAATGTTAAGGATGATACGTGTATAGTTAGAACTATTATATGTTTCACTGCTTTCTCTAACAATTTATGTATTTTTCTTCCTCTTTTTTGTCCCTCTTCTCACTGAGTGGTTTAACTTGGCAATAAATCATGGTATGTTTCTCCATGTTCAGTGAACACTGTGGTATTACGCAATTTGCTCAATGCAGTGATTTTTCTTGGTTTTGTTTCGAATATATCGTGTTATGTTTTGTTTTAGAATGTCAATCTAAATTGCAGGATCATCAATGTATCTAGATGATAACTGAGTTATGGTTTTTCTAGTAGTTGTCTGGTTGTAGTTCTACAGGTGTTGGGGAAAAGCAAAGAGTTGGTGCTTTGTTAACATAAAACTTGTGTTTGGAAATGTAGTTGGTATCCATGATGTCAGTTCCTTCGGGCACTGTATTTGTAAGACGGGCCCTTGCATACTTGATGGTTGATCAAGCAGAACTAGCGTTGAGAGATGCGATGCAGGCTCAGGTGTGCCTGCCGGAGTGGCCAACTGCATTCTACATGCAAGCTCTTGCACTTTCAAAGCTTGGAATGGAAAGTGACGCACAAGATATGCTTAATGATGGAGCCTCCTTTGAAGCAAAGAAGCAGAATAGCTGGCGCACTTGATGATTTTCCAGTTCAAACGAAGTAGAAGAACAGGGGGCTCAAGGGCATGAAGAATCAGCAGCCCGTTGCTAATTTGAGATTTTTAGTGAGGCTTGTCCAATATGATGAGAACTTAACAGTATGAGGTTTATTATGGCTTGTTGATACCCTCCTCCATATGCTAGCCAATTTCTAGTTTTCACACACAAGAGAGAGAATATGTATAAAGAGTTTACTGGTTAGAATTGCAAGAGGAAGAAACAGTTTAAATTTAATCCCTGTTTCCTGTTATTTCTTAGATAGATAGATTACATTTTCGCATTTGCATTTGCTGCTTTAGTAAAAGATGGCTGAATCTTTGAATTGCTTTTTCTATCCGTATTTGATGGATAATTTGAATATATAGTTTAGACAAGGAACTCTAAAAACAAGTAATAATGATGGTTTTCAAGAAGTGAAGTGCATCTGGAAAAACGAAAGCACTCATTTCTTTAATTAAGGGTAGCTAAAAACTTGTGTTAGTTTCTTTTCGGCTAGAATAGAGTTATTCAAAGCAAGGGTCAGGCCTGAGTAAGAGAAGCGATCTTACAAGAATTGAAAGAGTCCTCCAAGCCAAGGGAGGGTATTCAAGTAAGAGGAATGGCCGGGACGGGACTTCTAGGTGAGAGAGACTAGGGCTACTAGCTTCTGCCTTCTAGCTTGTGTTAGTTTCTTTTCGGCTAGAACTATATATGATGTGTGTTCCTTTAAAAGCGTGTGATACGTATCTGTAAATGGTCTAAGGTTACTTCTTATTATTTTATTATTATCTGGATAATTTTAACTTGTAGTATAAATTAAGAAAGTAAAAGGTGGACACGAAGGTGAGATGTAATCTCTGCATTAGATATCAAGTTACAAGTGGCTGCGTAATCTAAACATCAGACATCTTGGACTTCCAAGATAAGATACAAGTGAAGTGGTTGGCAGCAACAATTAGACATCTTGGACTTCCAAGATAAGAATAAGATACAAGTGAAGTGGCTGGTCGCTGTTGCTATTGGATTGTATATAAAGACGAAGCACATAGTGATGTTAAGTCAACTGCTTTTTGTTTTTTTCATGGTCCAATAGGCTTAACTCATTCGTTTCCAAAAGCATCTATCTATTTCTATTCTTTTCCAGCTGCACATGCATTGCGTTGCATCCATCTTTCGCCTGATACAAAAAAACAGTCATACTCGTACACAACCTCCTCTGCTCTCCATCTGGCACAAACCATAATCATTTCGCTTCTGAAAAAAAGATTGGCTTGCTGGAAACATTACTTTTTATTCCTACACCTTACTGTTTCTCTACACTTGAATCTTTTCGTATAGTCATTGAATGTTCGATTTGTTCTCATAATGTTCTGTCCTCCTCCTCCTATGTCCTCATGGATGGCCTGCAAATTAATACTCCAGCTTCTGCCCGTGAATGAATGAATCTGCTTGACATTCACGTATAATAAGCCAAGGCAATTGCTCCTCAAATTACTGCTAGAAGCTGCGCAGCTAGGTGGCCATTTGAGCAAGTTGGCTGTTGGCATGGCGAAGATACATGTATAATTTAATATTTGTCGATTAAAAATTTTAACTAATTGGATTGATTTAATTTAAGAATTTTAAATTGTTAAATTTGTCAATTCAATTTTTAATTTTTCAGTTTGATTTATTTCAAAGACATTATTGATAAAACTAATTAATTAATTAATATTTATTAATTAATAAGCTCTTATAAATTAAAATTAATTAATTAATTTTTAATTAAACTTTAAATTTAAATATATAAAAATAATCTCTTTTAATCATATTTTAAATTTTATTAAATTTTTTAAAAATTTTATAACATTTTTTAATATTAATTAATTATAATATTTTAATATCTTGACAATTAATCCTACGGAAGAAGGCACGTGTACGTGCAGGCAGGGACGTAGCTAGCTGGCCCTCAAAATTTATAAAAATTAAATATTTTAATTTTTAATTAATATATATATATATAAAGATGAAGTTATTCGGAGCTTATTAATACACCACAGGCTACATTTTTAAATTGATAAGATAGGCAAAATGAGCTAAGAGGCACATGACGATTTGACAAGAGACTCAATAACTGCTCTCTTATAGCCTTTAAAATTTAAATATCTCGACAATTAATCTCACGGAAGAAGGTACGTGTACGCGTATGCAGGATAAGACAGGCAAAATGAGCGAAAGGGCACATGACGATTTGATAAGAGACTCAATAACTGCTCTCTTATACTAGCCTTTAGTTTAACAGACAGGTACTAACCCTGAAATTTTCCGGAACAGATATATATTTTCCGTCTATGCCGTTCTTATTGTGTTCAGCCATTTAATAAACAAGAGAGGAAAAAAATGGATGAATACAAATTTATGAACAGAGTAAAAACAGAATAAACAAAATAGGGTACCTGTTACCGAAATTTTCTGCATCGGTCATCAATGAAGCATCCATCTGAGCTGATGTCCGGCTCATCCTCATCCCACCATATTATATATGTTATTATATCATCTTCTGAAGTCATCAAGGATTAGCTTCAAAATATCATTTCCTACTTAGCTGATGTTCCATCCGGTAATTATAATTTTTTTAGTTTAATTTAAGATATCCCTAGAAGCTCCTTAGATACTCCTAGCGTCCATCCTATACAATTAGTTTCAGTTTTTTTAAAATAAAAACAAAAAATATGTTTATTTGTTAACATATTTGTATTATTGATGATGATAATTACATATTAAAGAAAATTTATTTCTAATTAATTAATTTATTTTAATCTCTTATATAATATTTATTAAATAATTATCGATGAAATTATTTTATTTTTCAAATAAATATTTTAATTATTAATCAAATTTTATTTGAAATTTATATATTTTGAAGATATTTTAAATTTAATAATTAATTATTTAATTTAATTATAAATTATTAAATTAAATTATTTATAATTTTGATTAATAATTAATTTAAATTAATTAAATTTATAATATTAAATTAAATTATTCATAATTCTATATCAAATAATTAAATAATATATATTTAATAGATATTATAAAAAACAGAAAATAAAAATTACTTTTTTGGGTTTTTATAAATTTTGAAAGACGTAAGAAACTACAACTAAAAATTCAAACAAACTAACTTTTTTTACTAAATTTAAAAATGAAAACAGAAATCTGGCCCTTAAGTTTACTATATTAGTGTTGGTATATAGAAACACTGGGGTAGCATTTCATTGTTATTTGTACATTAATGACGGTAATAATGTTGATGAAGACGCACCATGATTGTATTTAATGCTGTTCGTTTATCTATCGCTAATCCTTGCGTGGTGGTGGCTATAGATGTGATAAATTTGTCGTTTGAGTTGAGTCAGTGGAGTAATAGAAATGTCAACTGCACGTGGTCAGCAGTTTTTAAATAATTCTCAACGGAGTGTTAAAGAAGTGGATCAAAGTGATATTAAAATCAGATAAATAAAAAAAGTTGATGATTGCCATCGGAACGCTAATAGCTACTAGCAAATAGTGATGGAATGCCGATTTGTTAAGGACAGAACATAATCCTATGATGACCTTTTACGCATTTCAGCCCATAGTAATGTCTGAACTTTAAGGGACACCCGTAACACGCCTTTCCTTTTCTCTATGTTCGTTACCTTTTTCCTGATAAAATAGAAGGGAATTTGTGACTATCAGCCGCTGGTTTCAGGGACCATTCCAACTTTCTAGTTATTGAATCAACAGTCTCTACTTTGGTTTTGTTTTGGCTGAGAAGTATTTAGCTATTTAATTATGTCAAATTGTTAATAATCATATTTGACAATCAATTCATTAAATTGATAGATTAACATCAATCAGTTATTTTTTAAAATACTTTTATAAGGAGCTTTTGTTCCGACGACTAAAAATTAATAGTCAAAAAAATAATTATACTCAAAAGTTATTCACACTGTCATCTTTTATTATTGATTTTTCTTCCCCAAAAACTAATACCCTAAACTTGGTTGTAAACTTTTATTATTGCTTTGTCCTCTCAAATAGTGGAACAGTATAACTATTATTATTATTATTCTCTATTTTTTTATTGGAGTTATAAAATTCTTATGAAAATGTTTAAAGAAATACTAAGATATAATACTAACGTCCTTATAATTTTTTTAAGTCATTGCCTTCATAAATCTTTTACATTTAAATATATAATACTACAAAATTAATTTTACTAAATATCTTTAAATAAGTAAGCAGCTAATGTTAATCGTTGGTAAAATCAATTGACATAATTCGAGCTTACTCCTGATAGAATAAACTACAGTTAATGCGATGATTACTAAATAGACTCTCTTTTTGGTCGGTCTTATTCGAATTTTTCTATATAGAGCTTGCTCTTCCATTGATGACCAATTCCGAGAGAATAGAAAAATAATTGAAAGAGTTATAACTATAAATTTATAGTTAAAAAGTGTGTGAATACGTCATGGGCTGAGTTTTGTTGTTTGTTTATTCGCCATTAGAAGCAAATAGACTTGCGTTAGTATTATATATTTGTTGCTGATGTCTAGATAAGCACCAGATGCTTGATAAAATGAGTGAATACAATGTACTATGAGAAAGAAGATCGGGAGAAAGGAAAAGGACGAAGCAATGGAGGGTTAGTCGTTATTTGGGTCAGAGAAATGGAATCGTTTTGCTTTCACACGTGATTTGGCAGAGGAAATTAAGACGAAAAGAATTAAGGACGTTTGGCGAGCGATTTAATTCGTAGAATTAATTAAGAAGTCAAAAGACGATTATATGTTTTCCGAATAGAGAAAGTGAAATAAAGAGCAAGAATGTATGCGAACTGAGATTAGGTAGAATATTAATTAACAAAAATAGGATAGAGCCAAGTAAAACTTTGTAACACGACAAAACAAACAATATAGGCCGGCAGGCAAATCCTTCCAATTTGGCTGGCTTTATCTCCTCAATTATCACTTAAGTCCGTCTTTATTTATATTTCATAATCGACTAACGTTACGAATAATCTTACCATAAATGTTATGATATATTTCACCTTGACATTTACCAATTATGCTGAGGATACTAGAGTACATAAAATGTTTGAGTCTAAATTAGATTCAAACAAAATGTTTGTAAATGAATGATTATATAAAACTTAAAAGTCCTGTCCAATTATATTCAAATAACAGTTTTACACTGAACCAGGTTTCCATGGGACTAAGTTCAAAGTTTAAACAAAAGCAATCATTTATGCCATACCTAAAGCGAATTACCTTTTCCTTTCTAAATAATGTATGATCGTGTAATATACGAGCCTAGCTCTTGCATGATTAAATGATTTATATACAAAATAGACACGACGAGGTGTTTCTATATTAGTGCTTAGTAGGATATACTCTGTCTTTTACTTTAAAACATTTACAGTACATAGATGTGAGAGTTTAGAAAATATTGAACAATGAGATGGATATTTCTAATAACTTTTCCAATCACATTTCTTGATTCATTGCTTTCTATTTTAAGAAATGTTATTAAAACAAGACAATAAAAAAGTTGAGAATAATTATGGAAGCAATGAAAATAAAAAGTTAATTTATTGCACATAAAAATTAAAATAAATTAGTTTAAAACCCTCAAAAATTTTATTTTATTGATTAAAATAGCATTTAAATTTTGCAATTTTACTTCCTATAATTTAATTCGTAGCAGTTAAGAAAATAAACCTTAAAATATAATTAAATTTCTATAAACTTCAAAAGATTTAGTTATTAGTATCTTTGCAAATTGGAAACTAAAACTATACATTTTAGGTATATTTGCACCAAAAAAAAAATATAACGGTAATATAGAAAGAAGAGGAAACAAAAATAAATTAGATTGACACCTTTATTATATAATCTAAATAGGATAACAATGGGTTGGCCTGTGAGTTTATATTCATGTGTTTTCAATTAGTTGACCCGTGTGTTAAGGTCAGGATTAGGCTCTGACCACCTTAATGTTCAATTTAAAAAAAAAAAGAGTTGAGTCTAGGCAGGCTCAATTGAAAAAAATACGTTACTTTACACTTTTGATTTTAAGAAAATAAATTTTAAAAAATTGGCAGAAACATCTTCCTTAAATTTAAATAATTTCACTTTAATTGTCATATCATATAAGACATAAATAAGATGATTAAGACAATAAATATATACTAATTTTTAAAGGTAAAATTGAGTTAATATGTATTTATTTTAAAAGATGAAGACTCAATTAAAAATTAATTATGAGAAATTCTCTTGAAGAATTATTTTGATAAAAATAATTTATACTCTTACAAAAATGTTAATAATTCAATGTGTGTTTATGTATATATATTTAGCACACCATATGTGTTTTTGATACAATTTAAATCGCTTTAGACCTTTTAATAATAGTAATAATATAATAATTTAGTGAAATTAGTGCTTTAGTTAAAAGAAATTTAATCTAAAGGTATACATTCAATGTTTTCCACAAATAAGTAAAAATTATGAATAAACCATCAAAATGGAAATATGTACAACAAAAGATAAGAACTAGATGAGATTAGCACGCATGTAATGTAACTTATTTTTATTATTTAGGATGAGACAGAATATAAGTTAGATTAGTTGAAATTACTGAAGTAGCATTACATTTTATCATGTTAGGTTTATAACTAAACGTAGCCTTACCAATTACCAAATATGGTTATGACAAGTATGAATCTTTTGTCCAGTATTATTCTGTCTTATTCTGTCTATTTGAATCTTAACCATTTATTTATGTGGGACTCATATAAATACGGAGTCCACATAAATAAATGACTAAGATTCAATGGACAGAATAAGACAGAGTAATATTGAACAGAGGATCCTAGCTAGGTTTTGACGGGTAACCGGACACCCAATTTATTTATTTATTTTTTAGATAAGGGAAAGTAAACGAAAAAACACAAAAAGTCTAATTATCGCAATATTTGCGATACAAAAAACCGTATTGGTTAGGACACATGTGAGCCCAAACTGACGTCGAAAACTCCTGAAGATAGTGAAGGCCCGGCCTGACTATGACTGCAAGATAGGCCAGACAATCTGCACTCAGGTTGCCTTCCCACGTGACCATGCTCTCTTTATAAGCGTGAGTTTCGCACTTCATCCATACATCGTCTATAAATAGGAGGAAGGCACAGTGAGAGCTGGGAGAGAGGAGAGGGAAGGTACAGAACATACGTGTAAAGGAAAGAATCAGAGAGAGGGATAGAGGATATATGTTTGTTTTGAATGTTCTCACAATTGAATAGTTGTTTTCTGGATCTCCTCTCTCTTCTACTGCCAGTTGCAGGGAGTTGGCAAAAAATGGATTTGGGTGGCTTTTGGTTGTTGCTTATAGGCATAGTTGGTGCTCTGGGTGTTCTCAAATGGATCCTGAAGAGGGCTAATCGTTGGTTATATGAAACTCCACTGGGCGAAAAGCAGTATTTACTACCTCCAGGCGACTTAGGCTTGCCTATCATTGGCAACATGTGGTCCTTCCTCAAGGCTTTCAAGTCCTCCGACCCCGATTCTTTCATGCGCTCCTTCGTCACCAGGTCATCGTCACATATCTCTCTTTTTTGTTTCTGATACTAAAAGGAGCTAGCTATATGCATTTTGCATTTGCTTCGTCTGTGTTTTTGTTTTTTAGTTATAAGATGAGATGGAATGGATGATCAACTACAAACTGTTAGTATTCTCCCCTCACCTTCTTCGTTTGCACTTCGATAATTCAGATTGAACAGCAACAATCCATAAGCATCTACTCATTTGTGTATGTTCATATCATATTAACATTTAACAGCAGAGACACTTACTTTATATGTATCATCATATTATATGATTTCATATGTGATAATGGAGCAGAAGCACATTAAAAAGTAGTGGTAAAGTGGGAAGGTATAGGTGTCCATCTCCACTATGTTATGTATTAAGAATCCACCAGGCACCTATTGCCACAAACAGACTCCACTCTCTGTCATCATTCGTCGTCCATATGCCTCTGTTGTTACAGAACCAAAACTTGATTCCAATTCCAGACCAGAGAGAAGAGAGAGGAAACCGAGAAGGAGAGGTGGCCCTCTTCTTTTTTTTTTTTTTTTTTCCCGACCGCGTTCATTTCACCATTTAGGTTTTCTTGGGAGCAATAATGACTTGTTTTTTAATATCTCTGTTGGAATTTAGAGAATCTCATAAATAGATTCTTATTTGATATGCATAATTTTATGGAAATCAGCGGTACTCACTGCATGTTTTCTGTTTCCCAATTCCATAAAAGGACAACTAAATTGCAAGGTGACAAAGAGAAGTGTTGGAATATCTATGAGCAGAAAGATGAGTGTCCTTTTGCCTCCCACTTTTGTCTCTGGGACTTGAACCTCCTCAGTCTCATTCCTCTTGGTGCCTCCAATTTAATAATTCATTCACACCCTTCTTTCCTGTCTCTCACTATGCTCATAGACAGACTCCACATGACATGCATATGCTGTTTCAGCCCAGAGTTTTTGTCTACTTGCTTACTTAATGCTATATTGGTATTGGTTATGAAAACCAGAAGGAGAGAAGACAAAGTAAAAAATGAAAATGTCTATGCAGGCAGGTAGGCTTGCAGCATTATTTGTCTTTACCTCGTCATACTAGCTCTACCTTCGGCCCACATAACTTTTCTTCTGGTCTTTAGCGTTCGCTTAGGATTGCTTTGGATTATTTGTTCTTCTTTTGCCCTTTCTGGCCATTTAGAACATTAGATTAAACTTGCAGTACTGTTTGTCTGTTACTTGGTATATGCATATTAGCTTCCAAGTAAATAGTTTTAATTAAGGAGCTTGTCATTTGCTGAAAAACTGGGGGAAAAAAAAGCGTCCAACTCAGTGCATGCGTACGTAACCACGTTTTCTTATTATTAACGTGCTATGGGAGCTTCAAGTATAGAATAGAACTGATTGAAGAACTTTATTTAAGGTCAATGAAATAATTGTGTTTTCTGGAGTCATCATACTTTTAAGTTTTAAGTTGGGAATTCTTTTTAGCCACGTACGAATCTAAATGCAGATTTGGACGCACTGGGATCTACAAGGGGTTTATGTTTGGGAAGCCAAGTGTGTTTGTAACTTCGCCTGAAACGTGCAGAAGAGTTTTGAATGATGATGAAGCTTTTAAGCCTGGTTGGCCAACCTCCACAATGGAACTTATCGGAAAGAAATCATTCATTGGCATTTCGTATGAAGAACATAAGCGTCTTCGCCGTCTCACCGCTACTCCTGTCAATGGTCACGAAGCTTTGTCATTATACATCAAATATATTGAAGAAATGGCGATCTCTGCCTTGGAACAATGGTCCATTATGGGACAGTTTGAGTTCTTGACCCATCTTAGAAAACTTACTTTTAAGATTATTATGTACATTTTCCTTAGCTCTGAGAGTGAGTCAATCATGGAGGCTTTAGAGAGGGAATATACCACACTCAATCATGGAGTCCGAGCCATGGCAATCAATATTCCAGGATTTGCTTATCACAAAGCACTCAGGGTAAATACTTCTTTTACACCTATATCTACACTGAATTTCTATCAACGATCATGTGTAGAACAGAAACGGCTCAATTCATAGGTAAAAATCAAATCGATGGAACTCTTTTTGCATACATGTGAAAAAGAAAACAACTTAATTAGCTAGTGTCTTTTCTTTAATTTGGTGTCAAAATGGATTTCTCAGGCCCGCAAAAGACTTGTGGCCATATTGCAATCTGTAGTAAGTGAGCGAAGAGTTCAGAGGAAGGATGCTATTCCAAAACAGAAGAAAGACATGATGGACGCTCTAATGGATGTTGAAGATGAAAATGGTAGAAAACTGGGTGATGAGGAAATCATTGATGTTCTGTTGATGTACTTAAATGCAGGCCATGAATCTTCTGGTCATATCACCATGTGGGCTGCAGTTTTGCTTCAGGAACATCCTGAATTTCTCCAAAAAGCTAAGGTATTAGAATATCTTAAAGTGCATGTATCTACTTTGTTTAATCTTCCAAATTCATCGTTCTCTTTTATTTGTTTGGGCAAATATGATATGAGATGAACTTAGGTGAATTAACAAAATATTTACATCTCATTGCAACGCAAAGTTTCTGCTCTCGTCTTCTTGTTACTCGCAGGTTTTTCAACTTTATTTCAAATGAACTCCATCCATGTCAGTGGTTTTTGGAACTCGGTTTTTTCTGAGTTGTTTCTGATATGGATGACAAGTTTTCAGAAGTTTTATTGCTTCATTCTATTCTAGGAAGAACAGGAGCTTATTGTAAAGAAGAGGCCAGCGACTCAGAAGGGATTGACGCTAAAGGAAATTCGACACATGGAATATCTTTCCAAGGTTTTCCTCTCTTCCGTTTCCTTTCACGAAACCTGTCAATTTTGTATTGCTTCTGTTGACTGGAGCACAGATAAATGTCAACTTAATTTAATTCAAACTTTTGTAGGTCATTGACGAAACACTTCGTTTGATAACATTCTCCCTTGTAGTTTTCCGAGAGGCAAAAGCAAATATCAACATTGGCGGTCAGTATATAGTTACCTATGTTGTTTGCTTAGATTCCTATGGCCGTCCAATATGTTGCTATTTATCATAGTTTATGTGGCTTCTAGTTTTCACAATAAGAACAATGCGCTAACCCTGCCACCACCTGTTTAATTTGTTCTCCAGGATATTTGATCCCCAAGGGTTGGAAAGTTTTGGTTTGGTTCAGGAGTGTTCACTTGGATCCTGAAACATATCTAAATCCGACAGAGTTCAATCCTTCTAGATGGGATGTAAGTGCACTTGATCGTGGAACATATTAAATTAAATCCTTCAGACTAGTTATGTGTACACGTAGAGCTAGGCTGTTGGTGGGATAGTTATGTGTTTCAAATACTGAGCTTTGAAATTGGAAACAGAACTTCACGGCCAGAGCAGGATCTTTTCTTCCTTTTGGAGCTGGGAGTAGATTGTGCCCTGGAAATGATCTTGCCAAGCTTGAGATCTCCATTTTCCTGCATCATTTCCTCCTTAAATATCGGTGCGTGTATTTGCTTCTGTCAATTGTTGCTTTGGCATATTGTACGTGTTACTAGGTAGGTGTATGTTTGGAGAACTTACGAATGTTTTATTATTGTTGGATGTTAAAATAGGCTGGAAAGGCTAAATCCTGGATGTCCGTTGAGGTACTTACCTCATTCAAGACCAACAGACAACTGCTTGGCAAGGTTGTGGAAAATCATATAAGAAGGAAAAGCAGTAGGGAGAAATGAAATCTCGGGATGTTCTCTAAGATCAAATTGTAGAGAAGAAAAAGAAAGAAGAAAGAAAGAGAAACATTTCTTCCTCCTTATTAGAAATAAGATGATGAATGTATAATTGCTTTTAGAGAAATCTGGCATGCTATTTAGATGGTAACTTCGTTTCCTCGCCCAATAGACATATGGAGAGAGCGCTTGAGCACAAGTTATGGCGAAGAATGAGCAAAATGAAAATGCAGAGTAATAAATATAAATGGCCAATGAAGCCTAATAACATATGTAATATAACAGAGAAAAACTTACAGGCTGTTTGGAAACTTTTGAATTGAATTTATTAACGAATTCATTCAATTACATTAATGAAATTGAAATGAATTCAATTTATACTGTTTGAAATAAATTTAGTAATATTAGAAATGAATTCAATTACACTGTTTGGAACGAGAATGAATACAGTGAGGAACGAGAATTAATATTATTATTATAACTATAATGGTTGGTTAAGAGGAAATAATAATTACTATTACCATTAACAGTAGTTGATTTGTAAAAAATATTGAGAAATAAAAATTTATTATATTTTAATTACACTGTTTGGAACGAGAATGAATACAGTGAGGAACGAGAATTAATATTATTATTATAACTATAATGGTTGGT